>JANHGB010004289.1:0-60794 GCA_026283785.1 Coracopsis vasa | reverse complement strand
AGAATGGAAAATTCCTCATTCCCTGGGTCCGTAACAGCCTCTGTCCTACCCATCAGGGTCCTCCCTGGCTATATGGCAGACCTCAGGCTGGGGAAGGCATGGTGGGCAGGTTTCTCACCTCCTGAGCCACTACAGCCCACAGTCAGCTGCTGTCTGCAGAGGTGCAGCACAATGGCCTTTGCCTACATTTCTGAATGCAACCAGCTACTACATCTCCTAGGTGGGCAAATCCCACAAGGCCTGGGTTTGATGTGCTCTGAATATCACCCCCCAGACCAGCCTCACTGCAAGGTGGAGGTGGAGGGAAGCCAAATCATTTTATCTCACTCCCGCTTCTCTGTCAGGTGGGTACAACAGCATGCAGCCCTGAGAGGATGCACCATGTTACGCTCAGAAACCCTGGCCGGCAGAAAGAAGGGGTATCTATGACTCCTGTCTTTTGCAGGCTTGAATTTAAGCAAGTGGTGAATTTATACCATTTCCTCCAGTTATTTAATGTGGATGTGAATTAGAGGATCAATTTTGAACATGTGGTTTGTCTATATGGCAATGGGATGTTTGGCCGCCTCAGGTAGGACATTTCTTAGCAGCTACCCCCAGAGCTTCTGATAGTGAGACACAAACTTTTTACTATTATGGTACTCACTGTCCATCAAAAAACCTTTCTTTTTGGAATATCAGTCTCCTTAACAGCCACGTTACGTCACTCGGTCATTTTTTAGGCTATAAATCAGACCTAATAAAGCAAGCACAAAAGTTGGCTTCTTTTCCACTCTTGTTCTTTCAGTTCATAAAAATGCTGTCTGGAAACACGCACTTGGAAAACAGGCATAAATCCAGGCTTTGTGCTGTAAATAATTCTTAAAGACAACACTTGAAAGCTTACATGGTGCTCTTCTATGCTAACTGCACCAATTCTAAACTTCTAGGATCTGACTTTCTGGAGGGGAGGGGTGACTTTAGACATTCCAGGACATGCTTCATTTTGTGCATTTAGTTCAAGCTTACCAACTTCCATTTTTTCAGATCCTCTGGATTTCCAGAAATTATAATCCAGTGGCAACTTCAGTGTAATCGCATACTTATTTTACCACTTACCATTCTGCCATTTACTCTCTATATAGTGAGGCACTAACACAGTTTCACATAGCACACAGACGTCATATCCAAAGATAGCTTTCTGAAGAGACTCGTGTATCTTTGCTATTTCATCTGAAGTGTGAAATCTGTTTTCTATTCTAAGGAAATTCACAAGTGTAAACTACAGCTCTTTCCTCATCCTCCCTAGCTCGTGTGTGATCCACACAGAATAAAAACCTAAGGGATTCAAATAATACCAGCTGCTTTGATTTTTTTCTTTTCCTCAGGGGGCAGGACTGGGGAGAACCCTCCCCACCTTTTTTTCTTGTTGTTTTTCTTTAAATCAAAGACAGCAGGTCCAAGCTCAAAACTGTTGCTCATGGCAGTCCCCTGGAAGCCACGGGTACCTGCTACCAGCTTGCTTTGAAGTCTGTATCAGCCACCCTTCCAAGCCATAGAGCTGTTTTCCTTCAAATGATTATAGGCAGTCACTTGCACTAACTTTACTGGAGGGTTCAAACTGGGAGAACTGGTGGAGGACTGTTACCCTACCACAGTTTCCTCCACATGTTTTTCATAGCCTGTTAGACTGGAGTCCTCTGGACTTCTTCCAGCTCAGGAAAGGAGGGTGCCTGGTTCATCAGCATGAATCCTCGCAGCCACCCTCCCTGGCCACTTCCCCATCATTGTGGCCAGGAGGACCCAGATTCCTCACTGAAATATCCATGCTAAAAGATGTGTGATGTGGTGCTTGAGATGGCACTGCTCTATTTCAGAAAGGATAGCAATGCAACATACAGTGTTCAATCCACTTCAGGTGCACAGCACATTGTACACAGCCTTCTGCTGACCTCAGGAAACAGAGCTGGAGCATTGCGCTGCTAGCAGAGCTCTTTAAATGTCTGAGATATCTTCCAAAGAATATAACTCTAATCAAACTAAAATCAAAATAAAAAGGATCTTTTCTAAAAAAGATTATATCTTAATGAGAAAACTCTAATCTGAAAATACCAGATTGGGGGTGGGGAGCCCAAACTTACACTTTGGAGTCACTATAATGAATCTTGTTCAGATGGTGATAGGAGTTATTTCATTTTCACAGCAAAATTTTGGGTTTAGATGGGTGGGATTCTAGAGCTAACCTCCTAAATCTCTGCTTGTGGTTTTCAGAAATGCTGAGCATTTACCAGCTTTTACCAAGATCAGTAGGAATTAGGAGGCATTTCTGTGAAGAGAGACCATCTGCTCAGATGACTATGTCAGAACTTTGTGCTGTGCTGCCTTTTGCTCCTGCTTTTAGGCTCCCTGGGAGATGATGGAGTCAGGAGAGGTCTCCACCTTGCTGAAATGCCATCTGCATGAAATATATGCCAAAGTCCTAAAGAACCCACACATGCTACAGCAGGTTTTAGGCACATGTATTCAGGCACCCCAGGCATCACTAAAGGCACTGTCAAATGTGTTAAAGATGCTACCATCTTTATGACTTGACTCTCTAAAAGGCATGTTATTGATAATCGGCTTATGGTGCAGGAGGGGGGCAAGAGGAGGAGGTGGCACAGCTTCCACTTGTGCTGTAGCTTCTGTAGGAAAACATGGAAGCCATCACTTAGCAGAGAAAACAGCATTCCTCATTTGTAATAAGATCAATACTTAAAATATGGCAAAGCAAGATAGCACACTTTCTAATCTAAAGGTAAAATGGTTCTTAGCAAATACGAAAGTTCCCTGGAAAAAGAAAGGAAAGCAAAGAATTGCAAAGTCCACAGATGAAACCCAATGAAAGTTTTGTCCAAAGGGCAGGGCCACGGGAATCAAGAGTTCAAAGCTAAGCCATGCTACTGGCCATTTTTAACTTTTTGTACGCAAATATTTCTTTGACATGCATAAAATCACTATTGATAAATATAAGATATCGTGACCAAAACTATTGCTTAAAAAGGTTGACTAACTAAATCATCGAAATCTGTATAACGGGAAGGGTAAGAATTCATCACATAAACCCCATTTGGCACATTTTTCCCCCTTGTGATATGCATTGAAGTAATACCAACAAGGCACAACATTGTTTTTAAACTTATTGAATTCAAAAGAAACAGGGAAAAGGTTCAATGCCCAAAACCCTTTGTGCCTGTTTGAGACCTCATTTTTGGGTCTTTTGCCACCATCTATATGACAAAGAAGAAATTAGCTGTATGCTAGTTAGTATCTACAGTACTGATTGTAAAAAAGCTTTTACCCCTTGAGAGGCCCAAATTCAAAATGGACTTGAAGAGAAGACACAGCAAGATCAGGTAATATGATAACTAATACTTGGAAAAGGAGTTAAACTTCTGCTTAGCCTCATTTCCCAGAGAAGAAACAGCAGAACAGAAACGGAAAAAGAAAACTACATAGAAATTTTCCTGAAAAAGGGCAAAGAAAAATGTGGCTTTATTTCATAGATTTGAATAAAAAAATCTTTTTTCTCTTTTTTTAATGACAGTGTTTGTTTTCTCTTCATGTCAACACTCTAATGGATTGGCTAAATACCTGCATGGTCATAAAAATACTACCTTTCAAAAGTAATTCTAGTTTCGTACAAAGACAATTTGTTTTGAGCCTTTAATACTAATTATGGAGTATTCTGTGCATTAGCACAAATAATTAGAAAAAGATCAATATAATGAACTGTTTCAGAGAAAAAATTCACAAAAATTAAAATGCATTACTTTACAAATCAGAGGGGAATGTTCCATTCACAGTTTTTTCCCCTTACATTTCCAAAGTAAAGTAATGAAACATTACAATATTAGTACAAAATGTTTTGTTCAGCTGAAGACTTTCTTGGAATAGGTTGAAAAAACCCATTTTTGCTCATCTTTGCAAATAATGAACAAATTCACCCCACGGAATTAACGTCCATTACCTACTGTAAAAATTAATAGGTTTCTCTTCTTTTTCTTTTTCTCAATGAAGTGAAGAAATCTGCCACCGAGCTCACCCTTACATTGTGAGTCAGTCATTGCCATGACTCTGATCACAGCTAAAATTAAACAACTCCAATATGACATCCTGTACATTGTCACAAGAACGGAGTTGTGAAGCGTTAGGACCAAACTGTCCAGGACCCACCTGGGCCTCAGCAAGTGTAGGCTCAACCTCCTGCTGTAACTGACTCAGAACGAAGTTTTTAACCTTAGATCATCTCAAATACAGAGCTGTGGAAGCTCAAGCCAGATCTCCTTCCTCCCATGGCAGTTTCTACGCATCAGGTCACAAATTATCAGTCAATATGTTGCTATCTGTTGCCAGGTTGGACGGGGCTTTGGGCAGCCTGGTCTAGTGGAAAGCGTCCCTGCCCATGGCAGGGGGTTGGAACTAGATGGGGTTTAAGGTCCCTCTAACCCAAACCATTCTATGATTCTATGATGGTGAACACAGTGACCTTAGAGTGCCTCCAGCAATAATAAATTGTAACTTGTTATCAAGGCTTTTTCTTTACAATTCAAGTAGCAAGACAATGCTAAGTAGCAGCAAATAACACTTACCTTGGAAGCCCTGGGTAGAGCCTTCAAAATGGGGAACATTTTCCTCTCAGCTTGCTGGCCCTTCAGTAATCTGTGCTGCAGGCAGCCATCTGGTAAGAAGTCCTCAACACTGCTTTCCTCTCAGCATTTTCTGTGTGCCACAGAATGAACCTCACACGGGTACGGTAAGGACAAAAGCAAACATCTTCAAAACGATGTGCCCAAAAATCTTCATGGTATGCATCAACATTGTCCACTTGACATTAAAAAAAAACCAAAACAAACCACCTAAAATCACTTTTCTGTTGTTTAGTGTGGTCATTTTACAAAAATTAGCTATGGAAGTTAGTTTTTAATATCAAAGTGGGAAGTAATTTAACTGCTAAACGAACCACCAAATGACAGTACTTTAAAGGTCCGGGTCAGTATTCCAAAGTTTCCTGTAAGTAACCTTACATTTTAATATCACCAATGGCCTGAGAGGCAATTACTACCATCTTTTCTTCCATTTAATCCAGCAAATGGATAACCAGAAATTAAAACAACTACTTCAAATAAACATGAATGAGGATTTTGACTTTAATTTAGAAACTGCTTTATAAGTAGTCACAAATACCAGCATTTTCAAAGCTTGAAGTCTGCTATATCATTCCCAGTGGAGTAAGAAATAATAATGCAATCAGATAACAAATACATTTCGTCTGCATTTCTGCATAAATCTCAGAAGTTGGATGCTAACACGATTCGGTTAGCAAACCAGGAAATAGCATCTACCCTAAAAAACTTACATAGAAGTCTATAAATAAGTTACTAAAACCCACAAGCACAAATCATCTTAGGAAATAAACAGGAATCAGGAAAAAAAGCTTTGGTGGAAGACGTAGTTACCGACTTGCTGTGACAGCAGTATCTATATCATTATTCTGTCAGATAAGGGATAAGGTAGGTTTGCAACAGCAATCATTTTGCTATTAACCTACCTTTGTATACTTTTGTCTTTCCCTAAAAACAATTTCAGTACATCTGTGAAAGGGTAATGATGAAAGCATATTTATTAAGAAAGCACAAGAAAATCATGTATTTAGAGAACTACTTAAATTTTACATAAAATAAATATAAAACTGCTGTTCTAGGAAAAGTGTTTACCCACTTTAAAAGAGGAATACTAATAAATAAATTCTTTTCTCTGGAACAATAAATAGCTTTGGACACTGTCTTCTTTTAATTTGCTTACATTTAATTCACTGAAACACCAGCATGCTCTTAACAGAAGGAGAGGTTATAGGCAAGAGCTGAGAATGAAGACCTCCTTTCCTTAGTCCACAGCCTAGAGTTCAGGCTCCGTTTTCTATATCTTTGGTTTTCCAGAGTATTTCTTACACAGTTCCAGGACCCAGGGGAAAAATGCACACATGCATTTTGTATACAATTTTTCACTTGACTTTGATTCATTGCAGAATTAATTAAACTCTGAGTGAATATGACTGGAGCTGGGCTTTTCCCCCATACCACAGACCGATAAGACAAGGCTTCACATTTTGAGACATGATGGATGTTGCAAGAGGTATGGGTGAGCAAGGATCTCACTGCAGCCTCAGGTCTGGAAAGTGGGCCACATCTGTCATTGACTCACATTCTACCCACTTCAGCCACAAGCAAGCTACATTCCCCATCAAGAGTTTCATTCTTGGTTGATTTGGCAATTTTTTTATTAGAAAATTGGCAAAATGTTGAGTTAAAGTGTCCAGTTTACCTGCAAAGTCACTTTTGCCTGACCCACAAATGCTAGCAGCGTGCATGGCTTAAACACAGGCTGCACAGCTCCAGAAGTCTTCCAGAGTCTCTCACTGTGGGTACTTGGCTGGACTTAAACCAGCCAGTACAAAGTTTGCACAACACGGGCAGGCATATGCCAGGTATTGCTTTTATGGCAACACAGGAATACGCACCAATGTTAGCCTGAAATCAGAGGATACTCAGTCACAGAAATTATCTGTCAGGAATCTATGTGTGGCAAAAACTGATGGGGTTTGTGTTGTGCTTCCATAAACAGAGTTCTTCTTCATGAGCCATTAAGGGTTGCACCATTTTACGTAAACATTGATAATTTGCTGAAAGGAAAGAAATAAAGGAGAAGGAAAGGGAGAAAAAGAAAAATGTCACTCTCCCTTTATCACTTAAATAACCTTCTAGTAGATGATATGCAACCTCTTTTGTATTCTCACTCTAGTATTCTGTAACTCTTTTGGTTAGTGCTTTTTCAATTACCCAACATTACAAACGCCTGTGTTTTAAAAGGTAAAATGTTACAAGATTACCTTGACAGACATAATATTTAAATTGGTAAGATACTTTTCAATAGGCCTTGTGCTCCTAAATTGATAAGATGGATATGTAAGATCTGCCTCCAAGCATTGTTCTAGTAAGAGTTTCATTATTACTACTAGGATACTTGAAATTTAATAATGCTTCATTAGGTTGAATGACAATAGGACAAAGCTATTTTCTATAGCTCATATGTCTGAAGTTCTGCTTTGATTTATATGGAAAAAACCAGCTAATAAGCTGTAAATACGAAATTTTAAATAATAAGTTTTGCTGGGTAATGATCACACTCTCTGAGACATTTTGGAACTGCTTTTCAATTTTCAGGTAGCACCTTCTCACATTATATCAAAGTATATTTTGCTTTATACTTTCTCTGAATGTTACAAGAGAGTATCATGTAACATAGTGTAACCAGATTCCACATGAACAGATAAGTCTTTAAAAGTGCTTTATACAAGCACATTTTAGTTTACCAGAACTCAGTTCTACCAGTGAGAACTCAGCTTTCTATTCTGTACCTTGTTCTTTGCCTCACCTGTCATTTTGCTATACCAAATCCTGGCCACCCACTGCACCGCATCCCAAAGCAAATCTCTGCTTCTTGTTGCTCAAGTTATTTAGAATTTGCTTCTTCTGAAAAGCCCATAAGAATTAAGTCTAGCTCAGTCTTGTTTGATGATTATTTGGAAAATGGAATAAACAGAATGAAATTAAAGACATTTAAACTCCCTTCATGCCAAATTTTACATCACATTAGATAACTTCTGCATATGGACAAAGAATAGCAAAAAAAATGAGCTAACTCTTCAGAGAAAATTATCATCTTGCACAAAATTAAGAGAACAGTTGTTGTTAAATGAACAAACCACTAGCCTACACCTTCCAAACAACGCACATATTTTATTAGTGTAGCATGCAGCAATAATACCATCTTTTCTGCTAAAATGTGCTGGTAGAAGAGCAAGAAAGTAACGTTTTCATCCAGATTTTTATTTTAATTCTGTTGTTGGGTTTTTTTTAATTATTATTTCAATATGAGAATTGAAGGTATCATGACACCAATTTAGGAAATTCTGTCTTTAAGCCCAGGAACAGAGCTGTGTGCTCAAGGTCATGGGTGTGCACAAATACCTTTCCCAAATTAGAGTCTATGAACGTTATAAGAACTACTCAGCACATTGCAGGATCATCTTAAAACCATTTGGTTTTGTAAATGACACATCACCGAATTCCATTTAACATGGTGGGCTGCAAAGCTGTTATATTTACTCCTCAGTGAACAATAATAACCAGGGCGTGCAAGTTACCAGTTTAATTCCAGACACGCTCAGCCTGCTGCCTGCATGTAGCTGTTTGCTGTCCAAGACATCAGGGAGGGGAGCCACGTCTCCCTCCAAGTGAGGGATGCTCTTATGCAATGACCAGTAACCACCAGCAGAGCTGGCTGAAATCTTCTTAGGTAAATTTTCTTCATTTGGAACTGAGAAAAAAGAAAACCCATCTTGCTGGTTTGGTAAGGTTCTCCCAGATCTCAGTTAACAGCAGCAAATACAAGAAGTATTTATGTGAAATAAACCATTTCATAGGGGGATTTTTTATTTTGCCTTTGTCTTGTCATGATCCATAAAAAATGATGCTTTCCCCTAAGTTTCTTACAACTCAAGTTACTTGGAAGCTGAAGGTTCAAGGCAGGAAGGCCTCTGCCATTTGGTCTTCTATGCCAAATGGTCATGCTATTATTGCTGGTTAAGAGTTCACTGTAATGACATCCTGTATTTTTATATAATACTGAAAGGGAGTGGGAAAGTTTTTTGTTTTGCTTAATGTTTCTCCAATAAACAGCAAACCAGGTCAGCAATGATCAAATGCACACAGACTTCTTTAACTTACACTGTGAAGAAAAGAGAGAGCCATTGGCCAGACAGCTCTTCCTTCAGCTGTACTTCATGGAAAAATCCAACCCTGTTATTACTCAACCCAACCAGCATGTCACTTTTTCACTGAGCCCGCAGTATTTGTTTTTAACTCCATATTCTTGCCCAAACTCAATGACTGGGAAAAAATAGTTCCCACCCATTGAAAATTATAATTTCATGAGAAAAGTAGATGGATTTCATAAGTGTTTTCTTTCTTTCTATCTTTCCTTTTTGGCTAGCTTAAGTTCTTTACTTTCTTTGAGCTTTATCCACTCTGCTTTCTTCCTGTCACGTTCCACTCTTGACTGATGTGTGCAAGTGTTTCTGCTTTCCATGCCATATCAAATGTAGTCTCACTGCAGTCATCTGATACAGCAGTCCAGCTATTTCTGTAAAGTTTTTTCTCTGGCATGGATTTGGTTAGCTCCAGAAATCTAACTTGCTCATGGACCTCCGATGCACCAGCTCTAGAAACTTGCATTTTATATTCCATTACTCCACCGGTACGACTGAGAAACATCCCCTGCAAACATATCTTACTATTTTTACAAATCCTTCTCATAGCATTGCATTCTCAGATTTCTTCCATCAACGGCTGTGGGATTTTTTCAATGTCTCATTATTATAAATAGCTGTTCATCCTTCATACCTCTTACCTCAAATTCACTTTCAGTTATTTCTGTGTTGACAGTTGCAGCCTCTGCACTTTATCTAATCTACCGCGTATGTCTTCCCTTCCTTGAATTATGTTCTCCTGAAGCATCCCAGACTGAGTTAGCACTTTCATCTTTCTGCCCCAGAAATACAGCACAAATTACACCTTCACCGCTTTGTAGCAAATGGCTTTTTTAATTCCTCATCAAATGTCAAAATATTCTTTTACTTTTCCCAAGTTGAGGAGTTCAGCCTTGTAAGCGTTTTTTTGCTCATGGCAAAGTCCAGAACTGGGGGACTCAACCATACTTCCACAGGGTTTCTCATTTCTTCCACAAAGTGCTGTAAGGTTTTGCTTTGCCTGTTCACTTGAGACTAGTCACAAACTACACAGTGCTTTTCCTTTGTTTCCAGAGTGAATGAACAGAGATATCCATTCAGGAGAAGTATAACGTTTTGCCTTCTTTACTATGTCAGTCTGTACCCAAAAGAGAAGTTATTCAAACTTCATGAAGAAATCACAATCAAAAAAACCCCACAAGACTGAAACAATCTTTTATAAAACACTCCTCACAGATTTTTACCGGGCACATAACTCAGAGAGAAGTGAAGTAGCTTATCTATCTAAAGCTACACTGAAAATCTGGCACAGAGCTGGGTATAGACCTTAGTTCTGAAGAATCAGCTTAGTGCTTTAACCCTCATCCCACACACACAAAGAATAACCAGGGATCAAAATCATATCAGTGCAGAAGGGTAGGGGGCTGCACACATGTGAATTTACTTTCTCCTCTCATGCCTGGAGACAGGGACTGCTCCAGCCACGGTTATTGGGAGAATGAAGAGGGTGCATATATGACGACATTACCTTCCTTCCTCTTCAAACCCACACGTAAGAAATACTCTCTCGTTCTTCTAAATTAATACTTGAGGGTAAATCACATCAAATGCATAAGAATGTACTGGATTAAAACAAATAGGCCTTTTTAACAAATACAACTTCAGTGTAGCATTCCAAAATAGATTTCATTCAAAATTTCCCTTAAGAGAATATCTTAAAGTTAAAAAAAAAAAGTCAAGGGCTGAGGCACTTGTTTTAATTGGCTTTAACTCCCACAGTCTAAATGTAAAGCATGAGGCCTATTATAATTTGGATGGCTGGTGCTTCTAAACATAGTGTCAGAATTCGGTGAATGAAGAGAGGGGTGGCAGGCCAGCACACATGGTGCCAAGCGAAACAGCTACTCTAGCCACGCTGCAAAAATCAAACACACACAGAGAGCAGTAGCTATAATTAGACATGGACAAATCGTGTCAGATGTGTTAAGAAGCCACTTTAATTCAAATATTTTATTCCTTAAGTTTTTCTCAAGTATGCCCTTCTACCGAGTTGGACTGAAATGAGTTTCAGATAGTGACAAAGAGTTACCCTATCAGGGTTTTCTTCCCAAAAAAGTCGATAGAAATGTGCATGCCTAGATCTGCTTTTTCCTGGTTCTCCTGTTACCCCTCCTAAATCCTTCTCTCTCTTGTTCGGATTTTGAAACATGCCTTCTTGAACTCACAGCTGTGCCAGTTTGGCCACCATTTAAAGAAAAGGGACAAGGAGCTTTTTATGTAATACAGCTGAAGCTGAATGTGGATTCGGTGACGAAGGAGAAGGGTGCACTGCAGGCAGGCTTTGATCCAGCCCTTACATGGTCATAGAAAAGGTCTCCAGTATCATCTCCCCAACCACAGCAATCGCCCAAGTCACAAAGAGAGTAGCTACAGTAGAAAGCAGCATGGGCAGCATTTTGTACCACAAAGTAGCAAGGAAGTTTTCTTGCAACTTTCAACAATTAGATTATGACTGAAAACAGTAGCCTAAGATTGAGAGCACTTGTTCTCTTCTGTATCTGTCAATCATTTTGATTAAACATTATCCATATGCTCTCTAATGCTTTCTTTTCTGTCCCTGGTTCCAATGAGAGTAAAGGGAATAAGTTACAGAGATTTGCTCTGCTAAGCTGATGTACAGAAACAGAAAAGTTTTGACTTCGACATTTCAATTCCATTTCAATTTTTCAAGCAAACCAATTTCACAATATTGCACCTCACAAATAAAAAGGTGAGCAGGCTTCACTACACTATACCATACCGGGCTATATCTTTAAGTTCCTCTACATGCTTTTTGTCACTTCTCATTAGATAAACTGCCTGGTTCTTTTCAGTCTCCCTCCATGACAGCTTTTCCATTCCCTTCACTCTCTGAGTCCTTCCCCCTGGACCTTTTCACTGAGCTGCAGATACCCAATTGCAGGCAGCGTGCCATTCAGTGAATTCCCCAGCTTCGTGAGGTGCCTCTCAAGTTTCTCACAGCTTTCATGAACTTTGCCCAAGTTTACTACCCAGTGTCATTTATGGGATTTGCCATTGTGTTCCTCACTCTCTTTCCAAATGTCTTGTAAGGATACAGGTCCTAATCCAGGACCTTTTGCTTGCCATTTCAAATATTGTTATTGCTTTCATTTGCATTATGGTAACTTCTACCCTTTAAACCAGAGTGCTGCTGTGCCTCCTTGCCCCTAGGCTCCCAAAAAGCAACTCCTCAAGAGCAAAAATCATTTACGCAGGTGTCTTCAATCCTTCTGTACGCAGCCAAAGCTATGCAAATAGAGCAGGA
The DNA here is from genome assembly GCA_026283785.1 of Coracopsis vasa. Classification (NCBI taxonomy): domain Eukaryota; kingdom Metazoa; phylum Chordata; class Aves; order Psittaciformes; family Psittacidae; genus Coracopsis; species Coracopsis vasa. The sequence goes on along the minus strand of JANHGB010004289.1, from coordinate 48,642 downwards.
ATCACCCTGTTCCCATTGCTTTCCACACCATGGACCGGAGTAAAAGACCTATACTTTTTTGTTAAGAATGTTTGCTTGCTTTTCATTTAAATAAAAACCATGGCTATCACAGCTCAGCTTTCTATGAGGTGAAGAAGCTCAGAGCACTTTGTTATTTGCTCTATTGCGAGACACTACAATTTAGTTTGCCACTCACACTTTGGGTGTTGTTTTTTTTGAACTCTTACCACACTGATATCCTTCCCCAACCAACTGCACCTTTACTAAGGCAGTCGAGAGGACATGTCAAGGTCTCGAATCAAGCTGAGTCAAACTAACAAGGACTCGTGGTTTCTCATCTGAATTTCCACAGCTATTAAGCAAACGTCTGGTAAAATGATTTACAGCATTAATCTTCCTTTTCCATGGTACACACTGATTGGGCTGCATATAAGCTTAGAATCATAGAATGGTTTGGGTTGGAAAAGACCTTAAGATCATCCAGTTCCAACCCCCCTGCCATGAGCAGGGACACCTCATGGTAGACCAAGTTGCCCAAGGCTTTGTCCAATCTGGCCTAAATTTAAACAGCCTTAGCTTAATCTTCCAACCACCATTTGCATCATGTCACAGAGAAGGTACCACTTATCGCCTGAAGGCAGGAACAGAGAATGTTCTTGAGCAAGAGGATCAAAACCTACTTACACTGCAGATGAAAACTGGTCAGCCCACAATGGAAATATGTTGGGTCTGAGTCAGTAACTACAAGACCAGTCACCAGTGCTGAGGACATACCATACTCTTTCTTTCTCAGGCATAAATACATTTCAGCTGAGAAGAGTCATAATAAAATGAGAAAAATCTGGACTTCAGCACTTCTCCGGTTAAGCAATTACAGACAGCTCTGCTTTGGACAACAACAGATTGTGTCTCCCAAGTTTTTTTCCTGGGCAACCCTAGCCTTTTGCTTAGCAAAATTCCATATCAATTCTCTGGAAACAAAGTTCTCTCAGCCTTTTCCACACATGTAACGCAAAATGCTATAAAGACACATCTGAACGGAAAACAGAACTATTTGAAAGAGAGTTAAAAAGCATTAATGAAACACAGTACTCAGAAATGGACCTGAAATGTGCCTGCATTGGCAAAATTGACAATTACAGGGAGGACCAGAATCTCACCACTCCCAAACACCCAGGAGCAGAATCCGGTTCTTCTCTAGCTAAGACATCTTTTCCAGATCTGCTTTCACATGAGACCATGTCAGACAGGAAAGCACAACTACCTTCACTTCACAGGGAAAACAACGGCGTGGAAAATTTGTTGTAATATAAGCCCAATGCCTTAGACCTTAGGATGCTGCCTGATTGTTTAACCATTCCTCCCTCGGGGAAAGGAAACTGGGTTCTTTTGGTCTTCCAACACGTACTCTATTAGTTGTCCTTGTTCAAATTACAGCCTGCTACAGAGGTCATGAGCTGCTTGTTCATGCTCTTGAAAATTTTTATATTCAGAGCAGAAAATAGACAGACACGGCCCAGAAGAGAGGTGAGCTCAGGGCAGGATGAGCACTCACTTACCCACAGGAGATATTCCCTTCTTCCTTAGGAGAAATGAGAATTTAGGAAAAGGGTTTTGTATAGATGTCAAAAACGTCTTTTCTCATCATAATTTCCTTAAACCAAGATTTTTAGTACAGTAATCTTCAATGTTTCATTATAAAAAATTAGTAAGCTATTAATAATTACTTTTATTTCTGACTGTGATGAAATGAGCTGATTATTATCAATCCAGACATTACCTTCCAGAAATCACTTGTGCCTTTCCTTGTCTTTTACCTCTACAGCTTTGAGTGACAGACAACCACTTCTAACAGCAATTTACAGAATTTAGTGACATGGTTTAGTGGTGGTCTTAGCAATCCTGGGGTAATGGTTGGACTTGGTGATCTTAAAGGTCTTTTCCAACCTGGTCGATTCTATGATTCTAGAAGCCTTACAGAAATGGCACAGGCCTACAATGGGTAGTGTACACACAGGGAAGCCAGTGCACAACTGCAATAACACGAGTGTGTGCAAAATAGTCAGTCTTTGCTTAAGTCATGAGGTGCCAGTTTGAAGCATTTTGGATGCCCTCACGTTTACTGTGCGTGCAGAAACAACAGCACAACATACGAAAGCAAATCGAGCTGTGTAAGTGCAGCAAATCTGATGTGCACAGTGCGTGCAACAGGCTGACGTTGTAAGCTGTCTCACAGACTCTTTACAGGCTCCTTGGGTAACTTATTGTGCCAAATCACAATGCATAGAGTTTTAATATACAGCTTCACCCAAACTCCAACCTCAAGGCTTGAGTTTCTTTCTCAGAAACATTTAGAAGAAACATCTAAAAAAGAAACAACCAGCAAATTTGGCAGAAAAAGAAATGCAAACTGTACTGTAAAGCTCTTCTGGAAATTCTGCTCCCACATAGACCTATCAGCTTTGATGGATAATCTCTGGAGAATCTCATACCAGCAACTAAGCACCGTTGTTGCAGCTGCCTGTCACAACAGTGCCAAAGCAGGAATGGCAGAAGGGAATATGTGCCTGCGCCTCTGTCACAGTTTACTGCCTGACACCTCCATTTGAACATGACTGCATTAGCAATGTGAGCACATATCCAAGTTTGCCCTGGAAGAAATCTGCCTTTTGCCCAGTTCCGGTCCAGGAGGAAACAATATTTGGCATATCCTGTGGAGGTACCATCTTTAAGTATCTAAAGACGGTGTAACAACTGCTACAAGGTTCTACTTATTTTCATCCTAGCTCTAGGGTTTTCACATACCGCTCATCCACACCCTGTAACATTTATTTTCACAGGCTGAAGAAACTTGTTTACTGATCTGACAAAGGAGTGCTTACTGCTGTGAGAAACCCAACAGGTAGCCTCAAAGAGCCTGACCTCGAGATGGCCCTTACACACCGGACTGAAAGTTGTCAAGTGCTCTATTTCCAGGGAAAAACAAATGCAGACCACCTAGACAGAAGCCATGTAAAAGTTTTCTGGAAACCTTGCACAAGATGAACAGGGCAAGGAACAGCTATGGGCAAGAAGCTGGGTAGAGTTACAGCCCAGGGGACATTAGTTTTGCATCATAGTTATATTAAACATAGTTATAGCAAAAAGTACATGTATTTTCTTATTTCTCAGGCATGTTTTTCATTGTTCTGCCCAAATAAGGTAAGAATTAAACTACTACTTCTGCTCATGGAAATTGTTACCTTACTTCTTCGGGGTGTTCCAGTCTGTTCTACCAAAGCAGCCTCTAGATGGCACATATGAGAACATTAGAACAGCTATCAGAAAAGCAAGCTTGCTTAAAACAGAAATCTATTCGATGTTGAGAGGTATATTGTGAATACACAGTTAAAAGTTGCATTTGTGTTATCAATATGTGCTAAAAATCCCATCATTCTCAGTCATGTTCTCCTAAGTCAATGACCTCAGTTTACAGAAATATTTTTGTACCTTTCTGAACTTAATTTAAATATTTGATCAGAGAAAAAGTGACTAAATAAAACAGAAAAGAAGATGCCATAAAGATGATTTCATTTTATGGCAAGATGGATAATTATAGGTAGGACTACATAAATTACCTCTTTCCTGAGTTCCTATTTTCAGTCATTTATTCAAATTATCGATAACTACTACACTTAGCAACTAAACCACTCAAATAATTTCCACTTAGAATGACTAAAATCTCAATGTTTCCCGCTATGAGAAAAACATTTTCTTTAAGCATGTGCTTTCCATCATTTTTAAAACACCCAAGCAGCCAAAACTTCTAAAGCCAAAAAACCTTTTGAATATTTGAACAGGAAACATTTTGACATTTGAACCAGGAAAAGCCCTTACTGAAATGTAATTCCCCATGCTGTACTTTGTGAGAGAGGCAATGAAGAGCAAGGCATAAAAATCTCAATATCAGTTCTCTTATCAAAGGAAAATCATCTCAAATTGGCAGAGACCTGAGAAAATTGAAGGCTGCTTTACCTTCTACAGGTCAAAATCACAAGCAAAATCTGCCTGGAAAGGGGGGACAATGTTAAACTTGTTACAGCCATGGCCCATGCAACTGGTACTTGGATGAGAGTAGTCTGCTTTCCAGAGGTTTATCTTTAAAACCAGATGATTTCACTACTGGGCGCTTCGGGTTTACAGCCAATTTCCACATGGCATTAAGTGGCTAGAGGAAGAGCCTTGGCACAAAAAGCCTTTCACCATTACAAAGAAAAAATACTAAAACTTTGTATTATTAAAATCATCGACAGGAAGAAATAGTGAACAGGCAGATTCATTTTTGAAAAACAAAGACTAGGGATGTTCACCTGAGGGCACAGAAAGATGAAAGAAAGATAAAACAAAATGGATTTACCTTAGATGCCAAACACCCTTAATGAGAGATACAACCCATAAAAACTATCAGAATAATTAGAACTATGTAAATGCCAAAAAATCTTTTCAGCAATGACTTGTTAGATCAAAATAGAAATTTTTTTCAGGTGTGTTTATGTCTTTTCTTCTTGAATGTCCAAGCAATCAAACTTCATTCCAAATGTGCTCCTCAAAAGCAGGTTTTATGGACATATGCTCAACTATTTGCACAATGTATGTGAATATCCATCTTACCATGGATAATATCTTATCCTCCTCAGGGATAAGATACTGTTGCAGAGGCAGGGACACTGCAGAAGCACTTCAAGCAAGAACAAAGACTGAAATTCTGTTCTGCATCACAGGGGTAGAGAAGAAAGGCATGGATAGGGGGAGGACTGACTCTGCTTTAGATCACATTAATTCATAGGCTGCCTCAACTCTTCAAGGTTAAGTAAGTTGTGGTGACTTCTCTACAGTACTTATGGGCCATACAATTCTACATGATCCCTGTATCTCACTTACATGCGCTATATGTTTTACTAGAAGCTGCACTTATCATTGAAAGACCAGTACCCAGGGAGAATGCTGGCAGGCAGAGTACTAATCAGATGCATACCATAAACCACAGTTGGAACAAATACTGTATTGCATTGCCAAATCATAACACATATGTGGAAATTACCTTTAAAATAATCTTACAAATCTGCATAAATAATGGATTTTCTCTGAACTTCAAGGACAGAAAGCAAGTGCAATAATACAACCACTACTTAGCAGTGCTCACTTCCAGTTAAACCCAATATAAAGAAACTTAACCAACTGATTATTTTAAGAATTAAAATTGAAATTCTCGAATTCATGTCATGCTTCCATCTCACATTCCAAAAATCACGGTCACTGGGTCTTTAATTTAGATTTTTTAATTGCTATCGCCTATCATGATTTGCTCCAGTTTCTGGTACTTTCTGCAGCCTAGAAAAAGCAAATTTCAACCAACAACAGACTTGCTTTCCATGGTTAACTTTACCAACTTTCAAGTAGTTCAGTTTCCAAGCATCCACAGGTTGAAAATCTTCTATAAACACATCAGCCTTAATGACAAGCTTCTCTCACTCCTTTTCTCTTTCTTTATATGATAAAGATGACAATGAGAAAAATGGTAGAAGGTTGAATAAAGCAAAAACTTTTCTACCCTTTTCCCTTTATCCTTTGTCTCCTTTTTTAAAAGCTAAATTAATAAGCAAGTAAAAAAAAACAAAAACCAAAAAAATCAGTGAGCCTCAGGAATAAAGGTGGTAATAGGCTCTCTCAGAGTCATTCTCCTTTGTACCTTACCATTAACATTCATTAATGTATAATTACTCTGTTTGAAAGTCTTTGCCTTCTTTTCTGCTGCATCCTGTCTCACATTTTCATTCTGTTGTGGTGCTGTGTGTGTTTACTATTTCTAAGAAATAAATTCTGCTATAAATTTTATTCAGTTCATGTTGCTTCTTTACTTCTTTTTACTACCTTCAATATTCTTTATTCCATCTCTCTCATTCTGCTTCCTTTAACTATATGGTTTATAGTCAAGTGTTTGCTTTCAAACTGTAACTACTATCATTTGAAGCCTAAATCATGTTTATAGTTGATTCTTTGATTCCTAATAAACATAAATTCAAAAGAAATGTAGAGGCAAATGTATCTTCTGGCTGTTTTATTGCTACTATAATTTGCAATTTGTTATAAAATATACCAAGAAGCCTCGGGTTAATGTCTTTCTTCTTCCTTTCCCCCACAGAAATTAAAATCTGAGAACAGGACATTAGGTGTATTGTCCGATGCTCAAATACTTTCATAACATGGTCCCTACAAAAAGCTAGCAACCAGATAGTTCATGGTGATATTGTGATGATAGCCAAATAGCATAAGGTTAATTTTTCAGCATGTCTGAAAGTTGGGTGTTTTTTAATCACCATTGTATTATTTTATTCTTTAACTAGTAACTTGCATGACTACTACATTTATGAAAAAGGCTTCTGGTAAGTCTTAATGAAGTGAACCCCTACCAGTGTAAAACTGGTTTGCGTACACAGCACGCATAGAGATGAATCTGTGGGATGCACATCAGTACTGCAGGGCTGCCTCCAGCCATCTGCAGCATTTTGCCTGTGATCGAGATATCTGGAAGCATGAAGTCCTAGTATGGAGAATACCTGGACATTTTCCCTGCCTTCACAATGACCTAGGCCCCTGGACTAATTCCCCATTTGAGATTTTATCTCTTTACCCTTTCCCATCCTTGTGCTACCCTTCTGTTTTCAGTGTAATAGAACATACTTGACACCCACTTCTCATCACTCTTGTACCATTTGGTTTTAAACCTAATCCCTCTTCTTCTCTAGGAAATGCTTCAAAGCCACAAGGCTATATATTTCTCCTTTTGGATTCTCTGCCTGTCTGAATCAATCTTGAACATTCTCAAATAAGGTAATTTTAAGAGATGGGGTGCACAGTGCCTCTTTTTTCCTCTCACCTTCTTCTCTATCCTGAAAACACATGAAAGAGGTGATACCCCTATGGTGGTATGGGAATAGGCAAGATTAGAATCCCATACCCCTCAGATTTCAGCCAAATGTTTTATTCAAGGATGAAATGTTCAGTCATTACATTGGACCTTTTCTCCCTGTGTGCCTGCCTGCAAGTCTGTAAGTATAAACATTGTTATTATATTGTATCTCTAAACTACTGTATAATTGACTCCTGAAAGGTTCAACTTCTTACTACAGTCAATTGATTAGAATGAATTTAACTCAAGAGAAGAAGATAGAAGAGGGAAATGGATAAGAAAGACTAAGATGAAGGGGAAAGAGAACAGAGGAAGAGGTAAAGCAGAAAAACAGAGAAAAGAAAAGAAGGGAGGTGGGGAGGAGATAAAAGATCTGAAAAGGAGTGATAAGAAGCCAAAGCAGGAAGAAAGAGAGCAAGGGAAGGGAAAAGAAAAGTAGGAAAAGAAAGGAAGGATGCGAGACCTGTAAAGCAGCAAAAAGCAGTCAGAACGCTGTGAGGCATTTAAGAAGAAAAAGCAGTCAAAGCAGGGAAAAATAAAGGGGAGGGAGGCTGTGGTAAAAATCACTAGACATGAAAAGCAAGGACAAGCAAAGCAGTGACAATCAGGGGAAACCAGAGAAGAGAAAAGCAGCCTAAAGAAGTTAAAGAAGTGAAAACCAGAAAAGGAAAAAATAGAGAAGGGAGGAGGAAAACAAAACACACCTGAAAAGTAGCAAAAAAAGAGTGCATAAAGTAAAAGCAGGAAAAAGCAGACAAAGGCAGCCAAAAGCAGGGAGAAGCAGTGAAAAATGGGGAAGGGGCAAGCAGGGGAGGGAAGTGAGGAAAGAGGGGGAAAATGAAAAGATCGAAAAAGCAGCAAAAAGGGTCAAAGAAATGAAGCAAATGGAGAAGGGGACACAAACACCCAACACCTGAAAAGCAGTGGAAAGTTGTCAAAGCAGTAACATGTAGGACCAGACAAGCAGGGAAAAGTCAAAGCAGAGAAGAGGCTGAAAAACAGGGCAAATAAGAGGAGGCAACCCCAAGGAAAACCAACAAAAAAAGCAGTGGAAAACAGGGAAAAGAAGAAAAAGGGGGGGGGGGGTGGAGATCAGAAAATCAGTGAAAAGAAGTAGCGATACAGGGAAAAGGCAGAGGGGGAGGGAGGGGGACACTTGAAAAGCAATGAAAATAAAGCAGCGACTACCAGGGAAAGAAGTCAAAGCAGTAAACAGCAGGGAATAGGAAGGCAAAAGCAGGGGGCAACACAGTGGGAAAGCAGGAAAAGACCTGAAAAGCAGCCACAAGAAGTCAAAGCACTGAAAAGCACTGAAAAAAGTGTCAAAGCACTGACAAGCAGCAAAACCAACTCAAAGCACTGAACACCAGGAAAAGCAGGACGAAGGAAAATAACCTGAAAAGCAGGTAAGTCAAAGCAGCATAAAGCTGGGAGCAGGGAAAAAAGTAAAACACGGAAAGGAAGTCCAAACAGGAAAAAGCAGGGGAAATAAATCAAGCCAGTGAAACACAAAGAAGGGAAAAGCTGGGAAAAGCCAAAGCAATGAAAAGCATGGAAAAGGAGGGAAAAGATAGGAGAGGATGTCAAAGCAGGAATAAATAGGAAAAACAAGAGAAGGTGGGGAAAAAAGAATAGACATTAAAAGCTGTAAAAAGAGGTCAGAGTGGTGAAATGAGTGAAAATAATAAAGTGTATGAGAAATGAGTGCAGAAACAAATATGGAAAAGAACTCCAAGCTGTCAAAAGCAGGGAACAGAGAAGTAGAGGGGAAATGAAATTACCCCAAAAGCATGGAAGAGATGGGAAAATAACGGGAAAGAAGTCAAAGTGGTGGATGGGTGGGGATATAGGAAAATGAACAAGAATAAATACACCTGAAAAGCCTTTGAAACAAAGTGGAGAAGTGAGAAGAAACCTGAAAACACTGAACCGAGGAAAGGAAGCAACCGAAACACTTGAGAAGTATTTCAAAGAATGGCTACAAAGGGGGAAGACACAGAAAGCATTGGAAAGAAGGGGGAAAACACCTGAAAAGCATTAGAAAGAAAAGCAGTGAAAGTCAGTGAAGGAAAAGCAAGGGGAATGCAATGCAAAGCAATGGTGGAAAAGGAAGGAAGACAGGCAGGAAAAACAAGCAGGAAAGATAGGAAATGAAAAGAAGTCAACATAGGGAAGAGCAATGATGGGAGGGAGGCACAGCCTGAAGATAAAAAAAAAAAAAAAAGAATGGAAAAGAAGTCAAAGTAGGGAAAAGGAGAGAAATCACAAAAAAAAAAAAAAAAAAAAAAAAGAGCGAAGGGGGAACCTGAAAGACTTGGGAGGAAGCCAGAATGACAAGCAGGGAGAGGAAGGGAAAAATAGGAGAGGGGGGTTAAAGACCTGAAAAGCATTGAAGGGGAAAGGAGGTGTGGCAAGGCAAACAGGGAAAGCATGACAGGAAGCATAGGCAGGAAAACAAAGCAAGGAAGACAAGCACAGAACAAGACAGGAAAAAACTCAAAAGACAGGAAGTGAACAAGCAGGAAATGGAAAAAAATACAGTGAAAAGACAAAGCAGAAAGACTGGAAAAGTAACAGACGAAGGCAGGCAAGAGCAGTGGGAACAGGAGGGAAAAGACAGAAACAACAGGGAAACAAAAGGTAGGGGTGGAATAAAAGGCTGAAAGATGGGAAAAGGAGAGAAGAGCAAGAGGTGAAAAGTGTAGGGAAGTGGTGATAAGGGTCAGAGTGGAAAGTCGGGAAGGAGAGTGAGAGCAGTGAAAAATAATGTGAACTTGGAGTGGGGAAGAAATGCCACGCAATGTTATTGTTTCTGAAGAGGGAAATGAACTACAGTTTCCACTGAGAAAGAGAAGAGTATTTTAACATGATTTTAGACTAAGTTACTATGTTTGGCTTTTTCTTCAGACAAAAATCTCTCATTGTCTCAATGAAAGAACTGAATATGACACTTCTGATTTTCTCTGGCTCCTGAGATTCCTACATTTGTCTTCCCAGGTCACTGAAGTTATGTCTGGACATGAACCTTTACACTGTCACTGTATCAAAGTGATCTGTATGGACACACCTGATTTCAAGGCATTGCCACTGTAATGTTTCTACATGTAGCATGTTTTGTTTACAGAACAAATACCTTTACATAGAATAGTGTTAGCTCTGTCTACTGAAGTTACCAGACTGATACGAAAAAGCATACACAGAGTACAACAATAAAGTGGGTTATTCCAGTGCGAATTTATACACAGCGTTTTTCTTGGAAGAAACACTAACTTAGCTATCTTACAAAAAAAGAGATAAAATTCCTCAGACACAAGGCAAACATTTTGTAGGGGCAGGAAAACAATTCAGATGAAAATAAAAATGCACAAGTGCTGTGGCACACTGCAGCAAAGAGGAGGAATCCCACTGGTACCAAACTGCGCTAGCCCTGCATTAGGAAAGAAGACAAGTGAGACTAAAGCTTTGAAAACTACATTCCCTTAGCTTATTCTTGACTGCAAGGTCTCCAAATGGAGGTTCCTTTGAGTGCAAATTACAGAAAGGGTTTGTTCACTGAAAATGCACTCTGTCTCAGAATATTCTCCCTTCAGGGCCCACTGTTCTTCCTGCTTTAAGTGAAGAACTCCTCTTCGTCACAACCTCCCTCCTCATTGTAGTTAAATGATAAACTCAACCTACCGTTAACATTTGATACTGGGAAGGAGTATGAAGAGAGTTCTGAATGAGCTACAGGTTGGCAGGAAAACCTGAAGGAAAAAGCATTGGAACACCACAACAAGCTGTACAGAAAAGCCCTATTCTGCTTGTGAGGGGTAATGGAGGTCCTGAAGAAGGCAGTCTTAAACTGGGGAGTTTTCTGCTTGAGATTTTCAACTAGTTTCTTCAGAACAAACAAAATCAGGGGTTGTTTCTTTTTTTCATATATCATTTTCCAGTCACTACCAATTGTCTTGACAGTCAACATCTGTCAAATTAATCTTCTCTCCTTCCACTTCTCATGGGGAGACCTACAGGAGATGGATTTAGTTATTAATTTCTATTGTCTTATCTATGCTACTCTTCATTACTCAAGACCATATGGAATACCCGTAAGACCTGACGTTTCAAGAAACTCTGAAAATCCATGTGATTTTGCAAGAGATTTATAAGCTAGTGCTCAGCAGGACTCACCTCTACGACGATCACACAAAAATGGCTTTGAGAAGCAATGTTTTTACCCCTTTCCTCATCTTGTAGTTATTCTTTTAGGGACCAAGCTGTGCATTGCCTTGAAAACTAAGTCAAATTTGTTTATATACACACTGCAGAAAGTCAGCACAGCAATAGAAAAGCCAGAGTTCTTTTCAAAAAACCCAAAGGAAAGCTACCAAGCCAGATCTTCAAAATTATAAACTACTGCCCTACTATTACAGTAAGCAGAGAGAACTAGCTGACATTATGCAGAAAAATTAATGGGAAAATGCAGTGCACGCATGTTAAGAAAAGCCTGTCCCATTGTCAAACATACCAACCTTCAACACCCTTTAACAAGTAAGTGTTTTGAATTAAAATGCTGGTATGTGTACAATTTGTAAACAGTGATGATATATGATTAAAAAAATAAATAAAATTAAGCAATCCTTTAGACTGAAATTGTTTTTCCTAGGAGTAAAACTTCCCATCTGTTGCTCCATCAGCAAAACATCATCTTCCCAGAAAGTTTTCATAACAGACTCTACCAGGAGGCTCCAACAGCGAAGAATCCAAATAGCTAATGCATTCAAGAGAACATTGCATGTATAGAAGCCTTTATACTGGAGACCAACATGTTTCAAGGAGATGCTGCAACAGTGCCTTAGAGTACACAGCAAATGCATGAGATTTGTCCATCTGCACGCAAACCTATGTGGGAAGCAAAACACCAAAACATTTTTGTATTTGTTTTGTTAACTGAGCATCTTTAAACTAAATTCGACATGTAAGATGCAGTGTTCTAGAAATATAATACCCTTATAATCAAAACATATGCCAAGACATCATTACAATGGTATTCCAGGACACTGGAATTTGCAGCAGTGGGAAACAGAAATTGCTGTTGAAGCTGTTCCTATGGAGTAGTACCTGGAGACTAAGACCTGGACTGCACAACTTACCAGAGATGAGAAATGCCTCTTGAAGATGTACAGGAAAGAGAAATAGAAGAAAATTCCAGTGTACTACACAAGGAAGTTTAATGACATTGCCTCATCTACCTAAAGCTACATTACATTCTCTTGTTCAAAAAGCATGATCTATGTGCAGATTTCTCAGTACAGGCTCCACTGAAGTTCAGACTTGCCCCGGCCCAGCATGCATCTGCTCTTAAGGATTATTATTGTTTGGCTTAGAAATCTGGTCCACACACTCTTCCTGAAAAGATTTATGGCATTTTTACAATAATGTTAGTACTGGCTTGCCAGTGAGAATATTACTTGGCTAAATTTTCAAAAAATAGCTGATGCGCTTTTAAGACTGAAAATACTCTGGCTGTTTCCCTTAGATGCTAGTTTTCTGCTTTAGGTTCAGCAGCTTTTCACTGTAACACTGTGTATCATTCTTTAGCTGGGATACTTTTCACTGTTGCACACTGAGGAAATACTGCTTGTTAAACAGAGGAGGTCCTGCCTTAGGAATGAGGACCGAGGGTGGATCCACAGTAAAACATCTTTCAGGTATAACAGATCCTGTGCCTCCTCTACTCCATGGCAACAATTTTTTTAAAGGATGCTTTTGGTCAGTCTCACTTCTACTCTCATCCTGCTAAACACAGGTAGAAGTTTTAGAAGGTAATCACTCAATAAAATACTCTGCTTGGGTTTAGGGTTGTACTCCTACAGTTCTAAAACTTGATTTATAACATCTACTGTGGTTTGCACCTTTTAAGGTCTCACTAGACTCTGGTTTCAGCCCATTTTAACATATACATCTCAGCCCAAGTTAGTAAATAAATTAAAATCCTTTTCAAGCTGCTAAATGCTGACAATCCACTACCCATTACCGCTGCTTCTGCCAGACTGATCCCTCCATATGCTCACTTGGCCTGCCGTCAGAAATCAAACCCTTCTTCTTCAAATTTAGCCTTTCTAAATTGCAATAAAATAATCCCACCTTTCATTTCTGCTCTCTTGCAAACTTCCAGATTTGACCCAAGCCTTGCCACTTGATAAACAGTTTGGATTCAAATCTACCTTGAAACAGAACATGCTGCTACATTCTAGACATCTCTCACGTTAATTACTGGAAACCAATCTCCTGTGAAAAACTTACTTTCCAATCAAAGCAGAACTGTTAAGTTTCGTTCAACACGGGCATTAAAGTTTTTTATTTAGCTTTCCTCACATGATTTCCTAGGACTACATGAAAGAAATTTCTTGGTCTTTCAATTAAGGACTGCACAATTCCACCTGAGCCAAGGGTACTTCTCTCACCTCCCTATGCTATTATTCACATTGGTTAGAGTCCCTCCCACACAGAACATCTCTTCAATTCCAACCTTTATTCTCTTCTGAAATAGTTTATCCTCACTTTCCCACTAGAATCTCTGAACATTGGTTAAAGTGAATTATGTATTCTCTCTCCTGTTCAGCAGAGGAGCCTGAAGTTTAAAATTTTAACTACCACCTTTGTCTGGTTTATGAAGTGTACTGCATTCTCGTACCATTCAGGTCCTCAGAGACAGTCACTGTGACCATCTTGTGATTGAACTCTGTGACGCTGTGGAACATCTAGCGTAAAGTATAATGAACAACAGAAACTATAAATTCTCTTGGGTCTAGGCAGACCACGTATATTTGATAGGGCTAGTATGAAAAACTGTTGCAATAAAAACAATGCATCTTGATCATTAAGTAAAAAATAGTTCAACTATTGTTATGAGGTGGAGAAATAAATACCAACGGCAAATTTTTCACCATCAGGTTACTTCTGTAGAACCCCACAAAATCAGGGATATTTAACAGAAAACTACAATTTGGCATGGTATCTTTCTCTCCTTGACAGATGTAAAATACTGTGCAATTCTAATATCCAATCCTTTAATCACTTGCCAAAGTCATGCCATATAAAAACTATCCTCATGAGATCAACACTCGGCAATAACTCTACTTTGTTGTCAGTTACTTGTGTAATCTTGACTAGAGAGATACGTAAATACTATTCAGAAGTTCCACATAATGATCTTACTGATATGTATTTTGTTCTATAAATCAACACAACATATTCACCACGCTGTGTGAGAGGATCAGAGCTTTAGATTACTTCCTCATTAAAAAAGGATGTCCCTGATGGGTTTCAACAGGAATTATCTTCCAAGGTATTTAAGAGTTTTCAGTTATCAAGACTAAAATATAAGCACATTGATGGTTTAATGAAAGTAACGATGGTAGAGTGATAAACAATGAAGACAAGCCACATCTACAGGTGAATCCAACCCTTCTGTAAACCAGTCCCATTCAGACATCATTATACTTACAGGATGGAAGACCACATCCTGGAAAAGCAGCAGTTCTGAAAAGGACTTAGGAATCATGATGGGTAATCATCTAAATTTACAATCTTTTAATGCAAATAACTGAGACTGAAAGATTTAAAAATGCAATCCTCGGAGGTATAAACAAACAAGCGAAGATATAAACTGAAAGGTTCAAGAATGTACCTGCACATACTACACGCACACAGCGATACCCAAATCACTACCAGATGCTGTATGCAGATCTTCCGTCCATGCTTTTAGAATGGATTTTAAAACACCTGAAGTTTCAGAAGAGCTGAAAAAGCTTTACAGTTAGAGATTTAAGGAACTCCATCTATATAGGTTATTTAACATATTTTTTATGTGAATAAAGTGAAATAGTTTAAAACTAGAGTAGTTATTTGTTATTCTAATAGGCAGCTAGCTATCTGATGGCCAGCAGCTGGAACTAAACAGTCCTAAAACTGAAGGAGGACTAAGAGTATGGAAATCTAGCTGAATCACTCAAGAGACATGGAAAAACCCTCACACTTCAAGAATCTATATGAAAATCAGCTATCTTTTTCAAAAGTATGTTCTACTGCACCCAAAAGACATGGACTTCATGATGCAGAAACAACTAGATTGAATTCTAGGAGTAATGGCGTGCCAGTCAGACTATTTCATGACCATGGTCACTTCTGGCCTTAACATCAGCTAGTCTGTAATAAGTAGAAAGCTGCAGTGCATATAAGAACATTCAAACTAACAGATGATAATATAAAGAACTCAAACTACAAGTACAGTCCATCAGAATCAAGCAGAGCTGTGTTCATACATCAATGATTTGTATACCTTGCTGTTTCAATTAAAAACTCGAAATTATCTGTTATGCCTCCAACTTTTACTTTCATATTTTTAAGTCTGTTTCAATGTATCTGATATTTACATATTATAGTATAATTATACCTACCATACCATGGCTTGGAGTAGGTTAATTGCATAGGAAGATTTACTATGTTTACATTTTTTCTTAAATTACTCTTTTTTTAAAAAGCACAGTAAAGAGTCTGAGGACAAATTATTCAACTGTTTATCATACATAAGACTGCATGACTATAATACAAAGGGCTTGTCTTTTCATTTAACGTTACAATATACACAGCAAGTCCGGACTAGATCTTACAATCTGAACACAGGTATTTAACCTTTTCCATGCTGTTTATGTTTACAATGCACAGAAGTCCTGTAACCAAACTGTGTAGTAAAGCACACAAAACTGGACTGTAACATAACACAGTATGCAGAAGCACTGGATTTTATGATTTCTTCTTTATGCAGATTTTCTTTTAAACTGCTTTATTTTTTGGCGCTTGCTAAGGTGTGGCAACCCGCGCACACAGAAATTACCCAGATTTCATATTACCCTTATATTCCTAGACAGCAGTAAGTACTGGATTCCTTTTTATATTGCTAAACTCAGCATCTTGTTTCTAAGGTGACAGCCTTCCAAATCCTGTAAACTTCTCTGAATTACCGAGTTAAAAAATAAAACCAAAAATAAAATAAAATAAAAAAAAAATTCATCCACAGGGTTGACATGTCAATACAATAAAAAAAAGACCAAAAAAAATTGCTTGATTAAAAAAAAAATCATGATTTACAAGGAAAAAAATGGTTAATCCCAAGTATTCATTCCCATTCGCATGGTAGTCAGCTGCTGCATTGCCACTGTAAGTATAAAAAATTCCACCTTTTAGTCTGAAAGAATGACTTCTCCGCATGGAACCAACCAGTCTGAACTCTGAATTTTCTGCTAAATTAACTTTTAGAAGGGCTTACTGGCAGAGGTAGATCACTGCTTCTGTAATATATAATGGGCAAAGAATGTTAATCTGGGATGGGCAATCAATGAATTACCCTTCTTTCAAATGTTTTCCATGGAGCTTTTACTTTTCATTCAAACAAATCTTTGAATGGGCCCACAAATTTTGCAACTGCCAAGCTGACTGTGTTATATTAAGGCAGCATTACCCAAAAATTAGGCACCTGTTAAATACAGCCTGCTAACCTCAGGTCTCATGTGAGTGTTTCGCTTTACTCAGACTATTATTTTGGACCTGTTCATGCAATCAAGGTCTTGCCTTCAAGTTTACAATTATGTTAATAAGGAATACAAGAATCAACTGCTGGTTTCATAGCTTCTGGATCTAGTGTCCCTTTTACCTTCAGAAGCCTGAACACATTTATAATGTAACAGATGTTATAGTCTCGAAGTAGATGTCAATCTATTATGTTCAGTACACAGATTGCTGTAAATGTATTGGCTATGAATTCAACAACAGTTCCAGTTTTGTTTAAGCAATAGTACAGCCATAATTTTCAACTGACATTTAAAAATGGTCTAGTTACACCTTGTGTCAAAGTGCAGAACTGCTACATTATTGGTTACAGACATCTATGTGCTATAAAAACAGCTTTGGTACAATAAATTATCAAAAAAGAAAATAAATTTTTGTAAAATTCACAGCATAATTGTGAGGCAAAAAAGCAGTCACATAAAATTCTGCATTTTTAAAAATGTTCAGGATGAACAGAAGACGTCTTTGTGCAGAAGTAATGGTGGAGAAACCACGTGCCGAGAAAAAGCAAAAGAAAAAAGTAAAAAGCAGGAAGGGACACAGTTGTAGCTATTTCCATCAAACGCAAACCACTACTCCTGTGACCTTCAACCAATAAGGAAGTCAACTTTATGACACACGCAAAGTGACCTTGCAATACCTTACAATAAGTGGGTCACAAAAGTCTATTTTAAAAGAAAGGCCTCTTGAATTACCCATTCTCTGTGTTTTCAGCATTAAGGACTGTCTGCAAAAGCATGTCCAAAAGTGATTGCATCTGAAATGGTAGGCTCTTCTAACTTAAGAGTCCAAATCCATAAGGCCAAAGGTTATCCCAAAGACCACCACTTAGACCTCCCCAGGACTGGCCAGGACCGACCCGTTGATTGCTTCTCAGTGCACCTCAGTTATGAAACCAGTCATATTTCAATACTAACTGACTGTGGTCTCCCAAAATATGAGACCCACAGAATCCCATTACAATTGCTGCTTTGATCCTCAGTAGATTCAGAAAAGGAGAGTTCTGATCACCGCCACTTAGCATGCTCAATGTGCCTTACAAACTCCATTACAACCGTCCCTTTTTACAGCTGAAGAATATATATTTGTGTAATCTGAAGGTCCCTCTTTCTTACAGTACTGCATTTCTGTGCCCATGTTTGTCTGGGGAACTAAAAAAAATATATATATATTACTCACTCCCCTCCCACCCAAAAACTTCAAAGGGCCTTTTTATAAATCATGTGCAATGCCTTTAAAAAGAAACTAGTTTGGAACTACAACTAACATTTGAACAATAACCTCTGTTGAATGAGACCAAAAAAAAAAACCCTCCCCAAAAAACCAAACTATGACTATGTTGTGGCAGGTTAAAATGGGGGAAGCAAAAAGTGAACACCACTAAGCTACCCATTAACGTGGGTCCAGACATGGCTCTTAAAAAAGAAAAACAACCAAAAAAAAGAACAAAACAAAAAAAAAAAAAAACAACAAACCAAAACAAACAAACAAAAAAAAAACCAAAAAAAAAACCCAACAAAAAAAACTTCATTGTCCCTTTGCAATCTTTTCAAGTTTAAAAAAATAGTCAGCTTTGCCCTCCTGTAGCGGTTCAGTGAGTTTATCTCCTTCTGATTCAAGCAGCTTTGCACTTTGTTTTTGGAAAAACACCACTTCTATAAAAACACACAAGAAACAAACTTAGTTTCAGTTTAGTCACGAGCTAGCCACAGGACTTTGCTGAACACAAACTCCTGTCATGGGAGACTCTTCTCTATCAATTCCTTGCCTCATTGCAAGGTGTCCTTCAGTCATGTAATGAGCAGGACCTGTATTAGCAGAAAACTGGTATGTTGGATGTCCAGCTATGCCAGTTTCTTGGCGCGGATTAGAGTAGACTGTTAAATTCATGTCCATAGCTCCATTTTGTCCAAAGTCCAAGGTATTAGCAGCCACTGGGCGGTTCTGATAGGCCTGATTGCCTTGGTTACCAGTAGAGGAGGAAGATGTAGAGGAAGAAGTAGTTGAGGAAGACAGGGATGTCATGGAGTGGTGACTGTGGCCCACCTCCATAGAATCCTGGGTGGAGGAGCTGTTTGTTGGAGAATTGTAGACTCTCGGCCTGGTCCGGCTACCCAAGGCTTGCTGTCCATGATGGTGGTGGTGGTGGTGGTGATGGTGGTGGTGGTGAGCGCTATTTCCGTGATGATGATGTAATGCATTCTGTTGTTGAGGGGTTACATGGAAGGTGGTTTCTTGAACTGGATGGTTTTCAACAGTGACCTGTGTAGGAGCTTCAGTGGCTGTCCAACCAATTGGAGGAGGAAACTGTTGTCGAACCTATGTTAATAAGCAAAATAAAAATTAAAACGCTTACTCGAATCTGTCCATTCGCAATATATGAGAGACATTAAGTTACGGATGCTTATGCTAACTTTTAAAAAAGTTAAAAAACCTTGTAGCTGCAGAATTATTCTAGAAGTGGAAGCATGTAGTTATAAAGAGTCTCTAATACACTTTTCTAAATATACCGTAAGAAAAATGAGTTCACTTTCTGGATGTTTTTTTTTTTCAAACAGTTTAAGTGCAATATGTGACCTTACTGTGAAAGTCACAGAAGCAGCTCTACATAATAGTAGTAACAAACAACATAATACTTGTACAACCCTTAGAACAATAAGGCCCTGAAGGGTCTCTGGATACAATAAGCATACTAATCTAAATTAGTACGTTGTAGTTCATATCTTGAATGGTGTCAACAGCATTCGAGGAGTACTACCCACACCTCTGGAAGAACACGGGTTATTAAAGATTCCTAGCTACACACAAATTTGTTGCATAAACTAAACTGTCGACTTAGAGACAATTTATGTTTGTATCCATTCTGTACTAAAATAAAAATATTACTGAATTATTTGTAGTTAAAGAGTTGCTGCTTCTTTCCAACAAGTACTGAATAAACTCTAATCCATTAACGATAATGTTGGTGAAGTACCCAAACACCACAAAACAGAATTAAGAACTCCAGCAGGAGTCCCCTGAAGTACAAGCTTGCTCTCCACTGGGTTGGAAGATGCATAGTTCTGCGTACCCTTACACCCTGTGTAAGGTGAAGCACTGACAGCTCCGTCTGACTTACTGCTATTAATGCAAAACCTTCACTGCTACAGAATTTCTAAAAATTTTTACAGCTACCTGCAGTACTTTTGTGTAAGTGACTGACCTAACATACAAACTACACAAGAGCTAGTTCTGTGTCTAAACAAGTTCAATCTTGAAATGAAAGCATTACTTAATTTATAGGGATTTAATACTTTAATATTCTCAGAAAAGTCATATAAAGCAAACAGACAAAAGCTTTACTTAACCATACCTGTGGGCTGTGTGTTTCACAGTCCATAGCTTGAACAGCAGCAGTGAAGTGTCCACCACTATGTCGATGCTGGTGTGTGGGGTCTGACCGTGCCCTTCCACTGTTGCTTGTTCCAGAAGATCCACCTATAAAATCATAATATGCACAATAACTAAAGAGAAACAAAACTTAAAAGTAAGCTGTAGAACAGTGACAGCATGAAGATACGTAAATTGTTTCAAGGTAAAAATACAACACCTATGATAACCATTCACATTTTGGCTCATCTATTTTTTACTTTTTGGTGGAGCAGTTACCTGTTCCAGCCAATTAAAGTAATTGATGAGCATGACTGACGCATTTGTTTTTTAACCAAAAAAAAGAGAGAATATTTATCAGAAAAAGACTCCTTAGATGTGACTAACAAAAATAATTTTGTTATCCATTAATGTGAAAAATTTACCTGAGCTTGAAGATGTACTAGAGGTGGTTCCTGAAGACTGTGACTGCTCCATGGCAGGACTTGTAGACACACTGTTACTTGTGTTTGTACCTTCGTCTGCTGTTTTCTTAAAGAAACTATGCTGTAGGGCATAATAAGGTTGAATTCGTGTCTTAGGGTCATAATCAAGCATCCTTAAGATGAGGTCTTTGAACTTCAAGTAGTCAGCTACAGTATGACCCGATTCCCCAGCACGGCGTCCACCCGGTCCTCCTGTTTCAACTCCTAGTATATTGTGAAGTTTACGAGTTCCTGGTGGTTTGTATTCCTGTTGGGAAGTTAGAAATTGCTTGAAATCAATTTATATATTAAGCCTTGGATGTGCACAGTTTAAACATGTCATAAAAGGAAGTCAAATAAAAGAAACTATTCAGCACTACAGAATGTGTTATTTCATTAATCTGTCTTATAATGTGGAAAAATAATAAACAAAAATAAAGCTGCATTTTCAGTAAGCCAAGATGTAAAACAAAGTAACATCTCACTTTTTTTCTATTAATTTTATTTAAAGATGCCAATATTATCACCCTAGTTATGTAACCTACCCTTTTTCCATCTTTGGTCTTCTTCAAGTTCCAAGTGCTATCTGGCAACTTCTCAAAGAACTTTCTTGCTTTTGGTGCTTGGTCAAGGATGTGAGTAGGTGGTATTCCCAGAACCTCCACTATCTTATTCATTTGATCCACCTGTTCCAAATAAAGAATTTTGTGAGGAACATGTGACAGAGCTGAGCAGTGTGACAGAGTGAGATTCCCATCACACAGAAAACAAATGGAAAAAAAACCCCACATAAGTTCTAAATTACTTGTGAATTTAAAAAAAATCCACTGTGTACAAAGCAAATTGGTGTATAAGGAGTAAGAGGGAGGACCCAGAAACAGAGAATTATTAACAGGCAATTTAGAGTTCTGTCAAAAGACACTGCTGTCACTGATGCTTACTCATTTTAGAATTACCAGACTTCCCTAATTTATGCATTACAATTAAACAGATGAAACTCATGATGAGAATGAACAAAAACAACAACAAAATGTTAATTACTTATACCATATAGCTGCATACCTCATTTGCCCCGCTAAAAAGAGGCTCTCCAGTGTGCATCTCAACTAAAATACACCCAAGGGACCACATATCAATTGCAAGATCATAAGGCATTCCCAGTAGCACCTCTGGTGATCGATAAAAACGACTCTGGATATATTGGTATATCTGAAATAAAAGCATATAAAGGTAATAAACAGCATCCAAAGAGCACTATTATGATTATGTATTACAAAATAGAACTACCATGAAATACATTTCTGGTGTAGGGAAAGCCAAGGTATCAGTGATACTAAAAAGCATCTAGACATCACATTAATAAAAATATGAAAAATGCTAATTAGTTAATTCTTACTACTACTACTAGTTATTAGTGTGTGCACCCTCCCAAAAAAAAAAAGAAAAAAAAGTGCAGATTCACTCGTGATGTCAGTATTTTACATTTTAGGGTTGATGAGTGTAACCTCATGCAATTATAGATAATAGTAAAAAATTTTTCTCTGCTATCACCCTAAGAAAAACTATTCCACAAGCCACATCAGAATCATGTCACACTTCAGACAAAACTGATAGTAAAAGATCAAAAGCCAGGATTCTGATGTGATGAGATGAAATTATCAGGTGATTCTAGGAACTAGAAAGCAACACATCAGAAAAAGCAACCCCCTTTCACTGCTGCTTAGTTATCCTGCTCATTTCACAAGACACACAATTCTATCTTGATTCTAAACTTGGAGACTGGCTTAAATGTAGGTATACCAAAAAAAACCACCGAAAAACCCCAAACCAACCAACCAACCACAAAAACAAGGGGGGAGGAAGAAACAACCCCACCCAACTCCAAAACCCTTAACAAAAAAGAATCAAACAAAAAACACCCAACAGAACGGTACTTCATATTCTAAGTAACATGCAATTTTATCCAGCACTTTCCACAAAGGTACTGGTATTTCCCTACTGCTTTGTAAATTAACTTTAATGAATAATTACCACAGGGGTACGCATTTCTGCTTTTTAACATCTCAAAATTATCTCATTGACCTACACAATCCAAATCTCATTTCATTTCACCTCTTGGTGTCTCCCTTCATCCCAGGCTGAAAAGTTTCTAGTTTATAGCAAAAAGTCCCCTTATTTATCTAAATATGTGTTTCACCACTGCTTTCAGTACACTAATCAATATTCCAATCTGTTCTTCCCAAACCTATTATGGAGAAAAAGTGATGGGGTGCCACTGGCCAGTCCTAACTCCTCAAGAGAGAATTGAGGGACTTCTGCTAAAGCTGGTCCATGAAACCTCTTAATTCTTCTCATATAATGATCCCATCTACAGTATTACTAGTCCTACTTATGAAACTTTGTATCTTTTGAAAACGTTGCATATTTTGGGGAGGTTTTTTGTCTGGTTTGTTTGGTTTCTTTAACATCCAGGTTTCTCAAAAGAAAGAGATACCATCCACAACTTTATAGGTAAAGCTGCCAAAGGTACACAACAGGACCTGGGAAGGCTTAAAATCCCTTTTTTTTTCCAAAGACACTGAAGTCTAACTTTTATGCATAGAAGTCTTCCTTACCTCTCCAGCTAACAGCTTGTTATCAAACAACTAAAGCAAAGGTACCCTGAACAAAACTGGTCACTTGCTCAGCAGAACAGAATTCTTTCAACAAGGAAAGAATTGACTATAAGGTGAAAGCTGAACAGGACATCCTGGTAAACTCTGCAATGACCGAATTGTCAGTACAAATCAAACATTTGAGTTATATGATGCAAAGCTCTTCCTAAAGAAAAGAGGCTTTGGCATCCAAGCAGAATTATTTATGATCTTGAATTATTTATGATCTTAATATCTTGATAGTACTGTATATATTTTAACACTTCCTCAAGCAAATAGAAAGGTAATTGGCTATGCTGGAGAGATTCTAATAGCTCAAATAAAAGCATGTATTCATCTTCAAAGTACATGAACAACATGACCCAATTACAAATTTTTGGTCAACTACTTAGTTAATACAGATCTATCCTAATTTGAAGAACTGCTGACAGAAAATGATTTAGCCCTTTGTCCTGGAAATGCTTTGCCCATATGCATCTTTACTCATACTAATACCACCACTAAACTCAATTTAGTCTTTCCACAGTTGCTGAAGTGTTTGTAAAAATGGGTTAGTAATTAGTTATCTTTAAGAGCCAGCTACTGCACTGTCTCAACCCTCAAATATCTTATCTCTAAGGCACACTAAATGCTAAAGTGGGAGAAGTAATATCTATGAAGAAAAAAAAAATAATTTAATAGCACTGCAGAATTCTACAATCAAGTGCTTATGCATTTTGCACTAATATAACCAAGAAGAAAAGAAAGATGGGAAGTTTATCACTATGGTGAAGGTTTAACTACTATGGAACTAAAACTCATATTTAAGGCTCCTGTGGATTGTTGATGTCTAAAACCCTATGCAAATATTACCTGTATTTCACTTAAATAATTATTAATAAAGTTTAAATTAACCATCTATATATTATGATTTTTTTTTCATATGTATCCAACAGTAGCATAAATAGAATTTTTACAAATACTCACCCTCTGTCCAAGTTGACACGAACTGCCAAAATCAACAATCTTGATAGCGCTTCGTTTGGGGTTACAGAGCAGTATATTCTCAGGTTTTAGGTCACAGTGAATGATACTAAGTTCAGGAGTCGCCAGAAAAAGCAGTGCAGTGCACATCTGCTGTGCAAATTTTCGTGTCAGGTTCAGTGAGACACCTCTGAAGTTGGTGTTCCGCAAAAGATCATACAGATTGTAGGACAGCATTTCAAAGACTAAGCAGAGATGGTTTCGGAACACGAAGTGGCGCTTCAAATGTACTTTAAAAAGGGGAAGAAAATAATTAACACATATCCTGTGTGTATTAATTACAACACAATACTTAAATATTTTAATAAATATGTAAGAACCTGACCTGTAAGATAATATAGTGTTACTTTTCTTTTTTTTCCTGGATCTATGGTTACTTACAAAATACTACTCCCATGCCTGAAGTGCAGGGGGACATTTTACACATCTGAAGTGTCCTCAAGTGTACCTCAGGAAAGTTACATAACAAAAGATTTAAAAGATAGAAGTACTATTTTTTCAAAATAAGCTATCACTCCCCTATTAGAAAAGGCCAACTCATCTTTGGGTAAATAAAAATATCAGCAAAAAAGACAAGCGCAAACTGTGTAACACAACCTTTGCCACAACACTTTTGATCTTTTTCAAGGGAGAGTTCATTTTTCCATCCTCCTAAAGCTAAAGCTGTATTCAAGTCCAAGCTGACTAGAACAAAGTGCACATATGGAGATATTCTCCACAGTAAAGCAGGTATCGCACTTCAGACTGAATTATTTATTAGGAATTTCCCTTATGTTTATAGAGAAAATATTTGTCAGATTCATTTAAAATATACTGACATTACTGCAATTTGTATGCTGTGACTTCAATTGATTACTTCAATTAATAAAACTGATCAATATCCACAGGCATTATATTAATTTCAATCAAGCAAAATCTCAAGTTTATGAAAGCAACCAATCCAGTCCAAATCTACTTCATTTTTTCCATGAAATAGGTGAAAAATTCACCACATTAATCTGTTTAAAGGCAAGCAGGATTTACTACTCTGTCAATCATTCAGGTTGGTTGCCACAAAAAACCTACAACTGAAATAGGAAAAATACTTTGGCTCTCAGATAAAAAGCAACACATTCTCCTTTTTGTTATAATAAAATCTTGAACCAGTATCAGCACAATGAGGATTCAGACTTTCAGTTAAGGTTATTACTTGGTGTCTTATGCCAGTTCTTTATGAGTCCCTTACAACTCACTTCTAACAGTACAATTTGCTTCCAGCCTGACGCCAGTTCCTGCAATACCTCGTTGTCTAGACCTTTCATATTTTCTCATCTTTGTCATAATTCCACTATCCTCCCACCATGAAAGCACCAGCACCTTTCCTTGTGGTCTTCCTACACTTGATTTCAGTACCTCCCTACACCACCTAAACTTGCTGGAATCACTACTTACTCCAACTGATTTGTAACTACCAGCATGCTCCTGGACAGGTAGTACCACTTGCAGCTGCCACACAGCTCAGACAGTTTGGGTAAGAGCTGAACTTGCCATATCTTCCCTTCAATGAAGACATGACATTTGAACATTTCTCCTCCACTCTGCCATAAATTTTCACAAAACTTTAAGACCTTAATGCATTCTTACACTTGTGTTAGGTTTAGTCTGAAGGAGACCAGTCCAGTTTGAAGGTACTGAAGATCTGACATAAGTGTAAGCAGTTGAATTCATGTTCCTAAAAATCAAGCTACAATGTATTTAACCATGTTCTCTCCGAACTCTACATTTTTCATTACACAGTATATTGAAATACTTGCAATGCTTTCAGCCTTATTCAGCTTTTCCTAGCATAATGTATCTGAAAGACTAGGAGAGGGTGAACTGTCCATATGTCCTACTGATAACTTACTATTTACATCAAAATGCTGTATGCTTCAATTCAGTCTTGATGCAAAAGTATGTTCATAAACAACTGTTCCTATGCTTAGACACATCTTCCAGTGAACTGCCTGGATATCTCAGTTTTCCATGATCAGTATTTGCACAGCATGCAGTACAAGGTATTTATTAAAAACATTATCCATTTGGGATTTTTGATCTTTACTGATGCTGTCGTGTTCATTAATACAGTGTTAACTGAAAGGGAAACTATCCAAATATACCCTGACTTGGAAATCAGCTTGAAACAAGTCTAAAATCACCTACCTAAGCAAAGGCAATATTTATTATTCCTTCACTGTTCAAAATTATACTTTCCCCCCTCCCCTTTTCCTTTTCTGCACTGTTCTCTATGTAAAGCCATCCTGCCTTAACTGACAGAGGGAGATTATATGATGTTTGGGTCCATTTCATTTTACCTGCTATTACAAAAAGAATCTCTAACAATTTAAAATTCCAAGAGCTTATTTGATGAAGCTGTAGTGTCTTTATTTGCTGTGTATTAATATGAAACTAGTCATGACTTTAATGTTCCTAAAACACCTTTCCAACACAGTATGCTGTCAACTTCAGATTTTGTTTTAAGCAAACATGTTATTAATAAATGCAACTTAAAAATACCTTAAAAACTTCTACACTGAATACAAAAATGTATTGTGAACATATTTTATAAAACCAGTTAAAATTCAACTGAATACTCATCAGATAACTTAGTATCAATGTATATTAACATTATTTCAAAGGTTTCTTTCTACATTATAGAAAGAAAAAATAGTAATCCAATACATATATTCAAATCAGAAAGCACAGCTGTTTGTATTTCAGCTTCTACAAACTAAAGAATGCTTAAAACCAGTTTCATTTTCCTTAATAACTTTTTCATATTTCTCCATCTCTCTTTACAACATGCTGTTGCAGTCCTTCCATCATCTCTTTTCTAAATTCTCCACCCCACAGCATGGAAAGGATTTAGTAAACTTTTACATGAACTGACTTAATTTCATCATTATTATAAAGTTCACCTAGCAACATACTAGTAAGTCAAGGGAACACCATTCCTATTTACATGAACTAACAAAATTATAAGCTTCAAAGTATTTTCTGAGCTCTAAATTCTAAATCTTAAGATTTACACAAGTCTTATCTTAGTTCTGTTCCACAAAATTTTGAGATTTTTAATATATACGCTCAAAAAATAATTAAGCTAGCCATAAAACTACTGTATGATGCTGATTTATGTTAAATATGCATGCTTTTATCCATGACAGTTCTGAGATAATAATAAAATATATTCAAAGTAGTGAAAGTGATTGCAACTACCACAGATCACAGCTTCTGTGGAAAAGCCAGTCCACAGCAACTTCTTCAGGTGTCCATATCAATAACTGGAAAAAGAAAATACTACAGAAGATCTCAATGCTACAAAGTAACAAGTCTGTTACCGCAAATAATTTTATGTATTTCTCTTCTGGATCTTACCGTGTTGCAAAGCAAACTAGAAAATTTGCACCAAATATATATTAATGATTTTAAAAGTTATATTATTCGTTTTGCTTCTTTAGCGCCAGAAGCACCCTACGCTACACAGCAGGACTAAAATATACATAATTGAATAAAATAAAAAATTCAGAACTATTCAAATACCTATATAGTACTTCATCTCTGTGTCATGTTTGTTCATAAGCTCAAGCAGTCGCACTTCAATCTGGGCTTGGTTTAAGAAAGCCTTCTTGTTTTTTATTATTTTGATAGCCACCCACTCCTGTTCCACTCGATCATAAGCCTTTACAACCTGAAAGAGAAAAGTCAAACGCATCAGTAAAACCTCTCCAGTTTTCAAAATACAGCAAAACTCACTCTTTAAACTTTCTTCACTTTTTGAATTCAGAGAAAATATTTTCAGAACTTTTGTTCTTGTCAACTAAATTACTTTTATTATATTTCTTCTCCTACTTGATACTACAGTAAAGCCACAATAAATGCCATGATGATTATTGCAGTGATGTCACAAAACAGAACTGAGGCTCCACTGAGCTTCACTGAGGCAAGCATTATATCCAAATGCAATTATCAAATCATCAAACAAATACTGTAAAACGACTGACAAAATGTGAGAAAAACTAACAAAAGCAACAAAAGAAAAGCTGCATCCTGCTTCCAGCCTTTTTCTCAAGCATTAGCTACAGCTACCAACAATCAAAACAAATGCTAATAAGTAACATTTATAGTGGGTAATCCCTAGCACTAGGCTATTGTTTTAATTTAAAACCCCAAACCAAACAGCTGAAAATGTGAACTGATAGCAAAAGGCTGAGGAGTTGCTCACTGAAAAATGTGTTATCAGATGTACATAAAGAAGTATATTCAAACGTTATCTTCAGTAACAAGAACCAGCACAAAATGTGTCTCAAGCAGGCACTTGGTGTAACAGGATTAAGAGTTTGACTTCAAAATGAACAGGAATACCACTTCAAATGAAATGCGTATTATGATTCACATGAATTATAGGCTGCTCAGCTGATACACATTACCTGTCCAAAAGATCCTTTGCCTATTAAAGAGTCAATTTCATAACGATCCATCCACTTCTCCCCATTTTTTACAATATAGTCATAGTTGTCATCATCATAGCCATCATTGTAAACTTTTCTCTCCTTTTTGTGACTGGAATCTTCTCCTTGGCCCTGTTGATGCCGCCGTTTTTTTTTTGCATAGTAAACCTAAACGTGAAAAGTATATTACGTAAGAGGACCTTTCAGAACATTGGTACAATAAAGAATAGAATCAGCTTTTATAATTATCGTACTTAATCCTGTGATTTTAAAATGCAACTTTTACTACTGGAAAAACAATCAATCTTCTCCTGCTACCTGTCTGTTCGAACTCAAATCATAATACCAAAGCAAAGCCCTGATGAATAATTTTAAAACTCAGAAAGGAGATCTAAATAAATGTACTAGTAACACTGATCCCTACAGTTCATAGGTGCAAAAAGAAAAGATACATATACACAAAGCAAAATTAAAAACTATTAGTAGCCTAGAAACAAGAATTATCAGTTGCTTTTCCACAACACTGACAAAGAAGCATTCCAAGGACATCAGATATTCCAAGGACTGCAGAAACCCTTTCACATTTCCTATAATTTCCTAGGAGTTAGAAACTATATTAACCATGTAATGTTTATACTTTACACTTGCCAGCAATATTTAATTAAATAATTTGGGATATTTAACTTCCATATTTTTCTTACAAGTCCTTAGACACATTCATAAAGGTTTATAGCATGAGCTACAAGAGTATTTCCTTATCATGCAACAGAAAAGCTCAGCATTTGTTTATAAAACAAGGGAAAACAAATTCAAGGATGAAATATTTCCTATGTGCTGGACAGAAAGCGGGATCCTGATGACATCAGTGATCTCCAATGAGATGTGAACAACAGAGAGAAAGCTTGATTTCCCTTATCTTTTTGTGAGATAATAGAAAATATACTTAGTAATGTATTGTAAGCAAAACCTTCATATCAATACACATTACAAAGACAGCTGGAACCATTACCTCATTAATATGCTTGTATGTTTTGATCAAATCTACGGAGAGCTTCCTCAAGGGAGCAGTGGCTGGATCTCGGAAAGTTTGGGGCATCCGCCTCTGTAATATGACCATTATCATAACTTAGAAAACAAGTTCGGAATTTAAGGATGTAATTACTACACTAAATTGTGATATCCCTCACAGAAATGACCTATTTCATTGCAACATTTTTTCTTCAAGCCAACATTAAAAAAAACTAATACTGGAATCAAAAGAAATGAAGTTACTTTTTAATACATTTAATTAATAAAGTAAAAAAGAAAGAAATTCCAAGACTTCTATCTCCTCCCCTTAAGCCTAACAGGCTTAATCCCAATAAATAGATTTTCTCTTGGTTAAAATACAACTCTTTTGTTGAGAAGCTTGCTGACATTACTCCTCTATCTCATGAATGACACAGGAATTGTAACCATATTTCATGTATAGCTGCATTAAAACCACGAATAGAAGTTAACAGTAATAACTACTGCAGAACTGTGGCATTTTGCCACATCTAAACTGTATAAAATTCCAAACCAAAACACCTCAGATCTACCATACTCTGTAACATCCAGGCCTAAATCTAAATCCCAAAGAAAATCTGAAGAAATCTAAAGAATGAACATGAACACCATACTTACTTTCGAAGTTTTAAAACGACACCCCTGAAAAAGCAGTTATGTTCCTCATCTGTGTTTCCTACAATTGACTATGTTGGCAGAAAATATCTTCAATAGCATGCAATTTTTTTTTTTATTGTTTCCATGAAGAAACAAGACTCATGTGTGATAAAATCACTAGCGTGCTTCTTTTTCTTTGCACACATATGCCATGTAAATTCTGCATCTACCAAGCAACTTCTATTCCTTCATTAAGATTTGTTTGAAATCTCAGAAGATAAAGCTCCTGGAAAGATAGTTCCAAGTGGCAAGCTGGAGGCAAGCAACAGACCCAGTAAAGAGAAGGCAGAAAAAACTAAGTCATGAACCATTTCATTTGGCTAAAGCTAACTATCTGCTCAGTGGACGCTTCACTTAGCAGCACACCTGTAGCTCTAGACAAGCTCTATCAACTCCTCTATCTCACCCAGTGTCAGGGATGGGGTGGCGGGGATGGGGAGCTAGTAGATAGAGGTGAGGTTAGTGTTACTGGTCCCCTAGCCTACATCTCTATTCCTTCTCTTCCCAGTAACAGAAAACCACTGGGCAAGTTTAAGCAATTCCACTGGAGAAAAGCTTATTTCATTCACTATGAGGGTGGTGAGACACTGGAACAGATTGCCCAGAGAAGCTGTTGCTGCCCTATCTTTGGCAGTGTTCAAGGTCAGGTTGGACAGGGCTTGGAACAACCTGGTCTAGTGGAAGATGTCCCTGCCCATGGCAGGGGTTTGGAACTAGACGATCTTTAGGGTTCCTTCCAACCCAAACCATGCTATGACTGTTATGTATGGTAAAACAACTTCTATTTCTTTACTTGCTATTAAGAGGGTTAGGTGACCGAGCACCACCACATTCTGCCTTACAACTCTCATCTCACGCCATCAAATATGCTGACGCTTATAATTCTTCACTTCTAAATGCTTCACCTTTCTGCTGCCTCCTGCTACAGCTAAATACTGACATGCAACCTCCTGCAAAGCTAAGGAAAGATCATGAACCATCAACAAAAATAATGAAACTGATTTTTATATCAGTATTGCTTAACTAATAAATCAACCAGAAAAGTGTAACTGCTCCTCTGCCTCTTATGGTATTAATATGTACGAAAGTGGCTGTGCAAACACCTTTTTTTTTTTCTTTTTTCCCCTTAACGACCAATTAACAAAATCACATTGAAGTGACCCAAAGTAGTTCTTATATACAGAAGCGACAAGAGTTTCTGCTTCTGAAATTGGACCTGGACTCAGGTACCCAAGCAACCATACTAGAAAGCTAAGCCCATACTCTCCCTCCAGTGGAAGCGCAGACCAACACAGGGGTAAAAAGCTAAAGCAGCAAGCAAGACAGAGGATGAAAAAGTGACAGAGCTAAAGACAGAGGGGGAAGGCAAGACATCTGCAGTCAGTTTACTGCATCTGTGTGAAGCTGAGACTCTCAACAGGTACAAAGCTGAATGCTCTCTGGAAACAGCAATTCAAAGCTTTGATGCACCCCTCTCCAGATACACTCACAAAACATTCTTACACCCCCGCAAAAATGCTGACTTGTGGTCTTTTTGATTAGTAAATGCCTCTCAGAGACAATGCAATACAGTTAAACTTCCCTCCAGGAATTCTAACCTAAGTCATGCCCTAGGTGTTTGCTCCTGTCAATTCATCTTTGGATGTGCCCACTACTATCAATTTCCCTCAAACAAGTTTACCAAATGAATTTCTTACTTCTTTTATTATTACAAGCATGGCCATTTTATAAACATCAGGGAAATCTGTTTTAAAGTTTCCTAAACAAACTAATTGACATTTACAAAACATTTTTGTTTCTTCTTTCGTGTCACCTACCAAACAAATGTGAACCATTAAACAATTCATACCTAAATGTGATCTCTTTTGGTTCCCTCCCAAAGCACTTAACAGCATCTAGTCTTAATCCCAACTGTCACTGTTACAGGCTTTCCAAATGCACGTATTTCCCTTAAATTTCTTAATCTGACTTAAAGAGATTATTGGGACACTGGCAGATTTTGCTGGTAGAAGAAACCATGCTGTGGTGTACCAACACCGGGAAGGACCAGTCTCCATCCTAGGCTAACATGAACAGCACAGCATGTCTGTTACACAGGCTACAAGTCTTCAGGAAAGACTCTCAGTGTGGAAGAACTCCATCGCTCAGATCAACTATCCAGACATCAGGTTTCTCTGATTTGGAAATGGAATTTGTAGGACAAGCATTCATATTTATTTTCCAATTTATAAGTGAAATTTGCCTGCCTACTTAAAAAAAAAACCAAAACAACATTCTCATTTAAACTCTGAAATAAGCAGCCTGGTAAAAAAAAAAGAAAGAAAAAAAAATCTAATTTGTTTCTGTTCCCTAATCATAAATACTCAAAGTTCTGCAGGCTCCCCTATGTTGCTTGCAGCCAGTACCTTATTTGAAAACTGTGCATTTGAAAATTGTGCATTTAGACAAACACACATTTCTGAGGACACACTTTATAACCTGTACAAACTTTTTTAACAGGTACTATTTTGCTCTCCTGGGTTCATAAAGTTTTGGGAGGGAAAAAAGAGAAAACTGACCTCTCCTTCCTCCCCCTGTTATATCACAAAATTTGTAACATTCACCTGTTTTTCCAAGATCCTTTAGAAGCCTTTTGTTCCCTTCTTCCAGATGGAAGACTATGGAACAAAGTGGTCATTATCCATTTTATACACTAACACTCTAAAATTCTTTATCACTGGGGTAATACCGATTTCTCTCTTGGCTTCAAAGAAAGCTCAACCACAACAGAGGAATTAAAAAGGGGGGAAGGGTGGGGAAATTGAAAGAAAAATCCTATTGCACAAGCTTCAGTCTCTATCTGGTGGCCAGAGAGCAACACTGCAACCTCAGATCTTCCTAAAGATATGCTTGTATTTCAAGAGTGAGACAAGAAACTACTTTCCTTACAATTATTTATGTCAGTAAATACCCATCACATTCTGACCAGTTCACACTTAGGCCTCAGTGGAAACATCTCAGTTACCTGGGATGGTACCATGATGAAAATTACGAGTGAAGAACAGAAATTTTATTTTCTTATCTATTAACCAAACACACAGGACATAGTGCTGAGAAGCAACCTGTAACTAGTCTAAACAAAGAAGAATCTAATAAACAGAAAAAAGGGCAATTGAAAGCCCACTCAATACATTTGAGACAAAATGCGTTTTAAGGGAACTATGACTTTAATTCAGGTATATTATTTTAAGTAGCACTGTCTTTGAGGTTTAATGACTGAAGAAACAGACAACATATTTCTCCCTCTTTGGATATATACTCTCTTATCTAAAAACCAGATGGCACTGTTCCTTACTAAATGCATTTTACTTTTATTACAGGAAATTCTAAGCACATACATATTCTGTTAATGGAACGTCTTAATTCAGGTTTTAGTTTTAAAAAGAATGATCTATAACCATCTACATTCATTGAAGAAAGAGAAATTCTGCTTGCATATAGTACATGTTCCATTTAACAAACAGAATAAATCATGAAGATTTTAGCAAGAATCCAGTTGTAATAGTCTGCTTAATAGACTCTGATATTGAAGAACTAAATGGGCCAAACTCATCTCCTATGCCCCTTGCTATTCAAAAACTTTCTTGCATCACAATAATATAGGACAGGAAGTCAACACTGATCCCATATGGTGGTGAGCAGCCACGTAATAGATGATGTCTCCAGAGGGTCAATAAAACAGATGTTTAGTTTCTGTAACCACAGGCCACAGTAACACTTCTCATAATACACAGTAAACTTCAGATTTTTAGAAAAATGGCCTAGAGAAAAAAGCATATGTGCCAGAGAACAAACTGAGATAAATCCAGGACTATTCTTCAAACTAACTGTTCTCAGAGCTAGAACTGCGTGGAGGTAAGGACAGAATTTCAGTCCAATTACTTTAATCACTGCCTGTGTTATATGAGTATTTCCCTCCTATTCCAGCTTCCTTCCCCAAATAAATAAGGTTGCTGAATAAAAGTAAAGAAACAGGGAAGTTTAAAATTACATAAATAAATAAAAATAGCAAGAAAACAAGGGTCATCTGCCAAGATTTCATCCTATCTGATTCAGCCTAATAATTTTAAAATGGAGTAGTGGAGACTAAGACAAAGGGAATGACAAACCCCACACTTAAATTCTTATTGCCAGAAGATAAAATGCATTTTTCTAAAAAATATTCAAAACAGATGGAAAGTGAAAGAAATATTTTTACTGAAACGAACTGCACGCTCACATTCACTGCAGACGCTGGTGAAGTCTGACCATCACTAATAATAATGTTGCTGATTAGATAGCTGAAGTAACTGAAGTGAAGGATTTGCGACTGCCTCCTAGAACACACTGACTTTGCAATCAATAAAATCTCTGGCCAGCATCTAGTTGGTGAAACCTAGAATTCTGCAGGTGATAAATGATCTTAGATACATATAGAGAGACAGATGTTCAGCAGTCAGCCTGACTTATAAATTCCAGGTACTTTGTGAAAGCTAAATTTTTGGAATTTATTACCAAAATCTGGCCGGGAATCTCACCTCAACTTCTTTATCAAGTACATCAATTCTCTAGTCTTGTGTACTTAACTTAAAAAAGTTTCAGGCAGTCTGAGTTTCCATGATGAAGATAAACATTACCATAGCCCAAAAGAAATGCTTGTTTGAAGTTCTGAAAACTTTTAAGCTCTTATCTTATATTCACATCAGGCCACGCTGAGCTCTCAAGATGCAACCAGTAGAAACTGGACAAATAAATATTACTTTGTTACTGCTAAAAGAGAAAGATCCCACAGATCTCATATTTTCTACTTACTCCAGGCTGCATGCTCTTACTGCTTTCCTGAAACTGTCTGACACTCATCAGAGAGGTAAGACCACACAACCAAGAGCAAGACCCCATCCTATCAGCAGGCCTGGCACTTTGTGAATCACAGATTTAAAGTAAACACAATCCAACGGTTTTCATGAAACAAAAGCCTTAAGCCTAACTACTGAAGAAAAAATAAAAATAATAAAAAGGACAAAGCTGGAAGTTTTTAACTGTAATTTAAGACCTCATAAATAAGTGAAAAACAAAGCAATCTGGCCAGCTTTGAAGTATCTTCCCAATATTTGTTCCTTGCCAATGATGAGATGAGGTTTTGGTGACCGTAGCCATAAAGCAATAGGTACAAGAAGATTATGTAAATAATATTTTAAGGGTAACGTGTAATATAAATACACATAATTTATACAACTTTAATATAAATTGATATCACTGTTTCCCAACCTTTAATCAGCTACTGTGAATTATTCATAAAATACCAGAATATGGTCTGCAAGCCATTACAAATAAAAAACCCAAGCAGGACAGAGCAGGAATAAAAACAATATATTAATATTCAAGGCCTCACTTCCCCATTATTTGGTTATGAATGAAAATCATTAGAGGAGCTTGAACAAGACAATACTTCTCCAAAAATGGAGTCAGTCCTCAGTAAAAAGAAAGCCACAAAAATAACCTGAAAAAACACACTATGTCAGATCATCTCTGCTATTTATCAAAATGACATTGTTTACAGAAAATGCTGCTGTTCTACATGCTAAAACTTAACAGCTACTCTTAGCAACTGACAAGCAGTATCCTTGTGCATCTTGCTCCAGCCTAAAGAAATTTACTTTCAGAGAGGAACTACTTGCTATCTATTCTTTCTATAAAAATTCAGCATCCCAAAAGCTGACATTTCATCCTGGCTTTTATTTTCAAGCAATTAAATTTTGCCTAGATTTGGACAAAATACTTTGTTTCAAAGTTCAGCAAATGTAACGAATGAGAAAGTAACCTTTGCAGCATTTGTATTCTCAGCTCCTTCGATGAAAGATCCACTCTAAAATACGTCAAGTTATTAAACAGGGGGGAGTTTATTGAATGATGGAATATTGAGAAGAGGGCTGGCTTTCCCAGCCAAAGGCAGTTTGCCGAGGCAGAGCACCGCCTTGCAGAGACGCAGGCAATGCAGTGCGGCGCTCTGGCCGGCAGATGGTGGCTGGAGCTCGGGAAAGAATTCTGCCTGGCGCTGCCGGCATAACCACCGCCGAGCCCGGGAGCCTCCCCGCCCGTTTCACTTACCCACCATCCGGCCACTGAATCGACAAGGAGCACTCCAGGAGCAAAGGGGCTGGCGACTCGCTATTAATCAACTGTTGGATGCTTGCACCTAAATGTGCTACTTCTACACTGTGGAAACCGGTGGCACCAAAGATGATCTAATGGTCTAAGTTGCTGATGACCAACACTGCACTAGGAAATCTGGGAAACTGAAGCTCAGAGACCTGCCGACTTGTCTGTTTGGATGCAAGGCACTGCATTAAAAAGACCTACCCTTTAAGAATTATACTTCTTGTATCCACCAAAAGTCACCTTTTTCTTCCTCCCATTTTTCATGGCTATATCAGATCAATCTATCAAGCTTTCAACAACATTCAGACTATTCTTTTTTGCTGCCTCAGTTAAAAATATGATCTTAAACCATACATATTTGAAAACACAGGACTATGTCACTTTATGTGACTGAAGAGAGGTTGTCATTACTAAAAGTTTAGTCTGACGCTAGAAGGTTTAGAAAACAGACAAGCACATAGCAGAAAGAGCTACTGGCGAGGAGGTTCCAACGGAGGAATAAACCAACTGCATGAGGACAGCTCAGAAAATGATCTCTGCGAGAATTTCTCAGAATTGACACATACAGGACAGAACTGCTTTTATCAGGGACAAGCTGTAGCACATTCAAGGCAATACCCTGAATAAAAAGGATTCCTGTAGAAACATCATAAAGAAAGAATTTGTAAGATGTATGTATCATTTAAACATGAAAACCTAGATGGTATGCAGATTACAGCTGGAGCAGAAGGTAAGATGGCAGTCCACAGCAATGGAGAAACAGAACACAGAACAAAGCCTTCAACAATAGAGGGTCATGTCTTTCATAAGAAGAAAAATTTTAAGAGTCATGTTTTAATCAAGATGAACTAAAGCTGACAAAAGGGCTCTTTGAAAGAATAAGTTTTTGCAGAGACAAGGACTACAGCAGATGATCTGACTTTCTACCACAGAGATGTTAGCTGTATTTGGTTTTGCAGATCAGACTAACCAGTGCAAAGGCAAAAAGCCATTGAGACTCCCCAGCAGAGGCTCATATACAACCTCCATACCAACCTGGAGAACTCTTTATGGGCCTTGCTGATGGGAAAAGCAAAATAACTCAAAGGAGGAAAGAGTCACAAAAAGCAAGTAGTCAGAAGACTTCAAAAAGTTGACCACTGTCAAAGTCAGGGGTCCTGAAAGCAGCTCACAAAGGATAAAGCAGTAACAATTTGGAGCTGCTTAAGCAGAGAACTATTAAGACTGCAATGCAATTACAGTAAAATGACAGAATAATGCAGAAAAGCCAAAACAGAACTGGAAAAGACTTAGGTGCGAAGACAGCTTGAATGCCATTATCAAGGTGGCCAGCTGATCATTTCTTGATATGGATAACCTCCCAGATCCAACCACAGCTTTTCCCCTGCATTTACATCCTCATTTCAGTAGGCTGCCTTCTTTGGTCAACAACTCTTGGCTATTCTCCAAAAACTATTCTTCAGCTTTCATTATTCAGCTACCATTTTAAAGCCATTGTGACAACAAACAGCAACTGATGGCACTATGTCCTGAAGCGCCTTGATTTTGCTGTTTGGTTTAAAAACATGAACAACTAAGCACTGATGTACACTAAAGCTCACAAACACGATGCCAGATCATAGTGCTCATATAAGCACCTTGAAGGGTTTAAGGAACACAGTAACTTTTCTTAACTGGCTGACTGATACCCTAGCCACATTGTGGAGGTTATGGGGAACCTTTAACCTAAAAAAAGTCACACAAAATACCTCTGTAGATTTCTCAAGCTAAATACTATTATATATGAGCAGATTTACTCTTCCTACTGAGTGGCTCTCATGAAAGTAGAAAACATTCTTTGCCAGCCTTCACAGAGCCCTCCCTAGTCATTACAGATCTCCAAATCTGAGTATCAAACATCCTGGCATTTAGCTTGACCATTCTCATCCTCTCTAATTCTTTCCTCGTTCTGCATAAGTGCCCTCCTACAGAGCAATACCAACAGAGTATCTCTTGGTGGTACTGTAGATTTATCTACTGAAGCCATCTTGAATACAAGGAATAGACCTGAATCTGCTAGCAGCAAAAGGCATCACACTCCATTGTCTTTAAGCAGAACATGCCTTATCATCCTGCACCAAATTTTGAAGCTGTGACTTACAGAATTCTGAATTTTAAGCTTTGAAACATATCCGAATTCACGTCTCCACACCTGGGCTGTGCCATTTTTAAGGAAGCAATAGAATAATCTCTTACATAGAACAATACTACTTCAGCAGTTCTAGCAACAAAAAAGCAGTACAGAAGAAATACTAATCTTGACAGCTCAAAAGCATCCATGATAAACATAATCCCTGTGTTCATTGTACCTCTTTGCAATACTAAGTAGTAAATTAGTAGCAGCAAAACCCCAATGATCACATAGCTTTAGATTTTGCTTTTTCTTTTAAATAAAGCGTGTTCCTTAATAAAGCGTCTTTCATGCAAACCTCTCTATTCCAAACACACTAAACAGTGACTATGCTTTAAAACACTGTCCACTAGAATGAGTAATAAACAATCACATTCTAACATCAAACAATCCTAAAAGAAAACGCAACCTAACAAAAAAATAATTAAACTCTCCTTCCAACTTTCCATTTGGACTACCTTTCTCCCCTCTCATTTAATAAATGTTAGAAGTAGAATAATCACAATAAATATGTACCAGAAACTTACTCATCCACCCATCCTTGAAGAGACAAGACTTAATTAAAAAAAAAAAAAAAACAACAAAAAATCCCCCAAAAAACCCCAAAACACCAAACCCAAAAAACCGCACAAAACAAACCACAAAAATATATGCCCTGATCCTGTAACTTATGAGTATACAATATATTTAGAGAAAGAAATATTACATCTACAATTACTTTTTTTGTTATCACTTACCTGGTTTGTTAATGTTAGAGGTTGCTGAATCTGGTCAGCATACGATAAGGCAGAAACCTGTTGGTCATTTATGTTCTGCTGACGACGATCACTGTACTGCTGATGCGAATGGGACATCTGTCCAGCCATCTGAAGGCCAGCAGCATGGAATGAAAACGATGGTGCAAGCCGAACAGATGAAGGTTTGCATGCTGAAGTCTCTCCTCCTGCAAAGACAAGGTTTTTAATGCAGTTAATGACTTGAAAACACCTACCTCAGTTAGCCTCCCTCTCCTAGCTTACAGAGCTTATAAACACTAATAGTTTCACTGTTTCAACATACACAAGAGTTTTCATACACAACAAACCCAGGAATCATCCTCATGTAATTATTACCTAGCTGAAATGCTTCTTCCCATTTCATTGTGATTATTTATTAATCATTAATTCCTATTTGTCTCTTTCCTAACATCTGTGTCATAACTCAGAATTTGTCGGGGGTTATTTTCAAAGATATGAATTTTGTGTACATATTCCATGAAAGCCAGAAAAAACACGCAAGTTCTGCCTTTTAAGCTTGTTCACAGCAACTTTCTGGACTGCCTGTACCAAAACAAAAAAAAAGCTAGTGCCCAGCCTCAGCAGCTCATCTTCCCTGGCCTCAGATGTTTATGTCTTCCAACAAACCGCTTAGCTCACTAGCCTACATTGTCTACATTTTTAACTTCCACCCTTCTTCCAATGCACACTGTACTCAGCTTCTTGACTCCTATTGCTGAGTTTATCAAGCTATAGGTAGCAAACACTGTAACTTGAATTAATTCCTTTTTGGGAAAGTGAAATTCGACTGCACAAAGTAACTGCAAAGAGACAAATAAAACACTTGGTCTCAAGTTGCAGAAGAATGGCAAACCGCATAGCTAAAGTACTAGATTCCGTAACATCCTGAAAAATGCCAAATTCCACAGGCAAAGAATATGCCACTAACTGGGACAGATCTGGCACCTCTCAGCTCTTGTCTCAGACATCCGTCAGATGACATTTCATTGGTTTATAGTCTACTTGCATCTTGATTTCTCCTCTAACAATGGAGGACAGAGTAAAGTACAATTTGTTTTTCTTTGTTCACTAATGAAAGTTCAGCACATTCTACATTTAACACACATCCTTTCCGTTTTTGATGACTGTTCCAGAGGGATGACATTCTTTACATGGTTTCATGTTGGTACAACATAGAAGACAAGCCGCAAGGCACACTACACCCAACATCACCACT
Organism: Coracopsis vasa; assembly: GCA_026283785.1. NCBI lineage: Eukaryota > Metazoa > Chordata > Aves > Psittaciformes > Psittacidae > Coracopsis > Coracopsis vasa. Next base: position 8,065 of record JANHGB010004289.1, on the reverse strand, counting down.
GAAGGAATACATGTGGAATCAGAAGCTGAAATCTGGAAGCACAATTACTGCTAAAGACTGAATTTAGAAGCAAGATGCAAAATAATCAAGAGCCTAGCCAGCAAGGGAAATCCCAACTTCCCTTACAATCTAAATCTTGCAAGAAAATATAATCAGCAGAAAATAATATATAAACCACCACTCATCAATTCGACTTTTAATTTTGACTTTTCATTATTATGTTAAGAGGGCTGACATAAAAATGCATGATAAATACCCACCGACAGACCACTGGCATTTTACTCCACTCTTAAAATTCAGTACTTCTGAAAGACCAGCAGAACAAGCTACTCCAGAAAATGAACTGGTTGCCCACAAGCATCCACTTATTTTCACAATATTTCATTAGATCTTCAAACATTTTACTTAGGAGGGAAAAAAATAAAAGGGGGAGTGGTATGGGCAGAAAACCCAAATCCAAACCTTCATGAAATAACTATGATAGATGAAAACTTTTTTTGTGTGCATTTTGGTGCCTTTGGTGACACGAAGTATCAAGATGACCTTACAGGTGGGAAAAAAAAATCCTGACCTAAACCCCTTATAAACTAAGTCAACACTGCACAGAATATTACTTGAACTGTTCTGTAAAACATCCATTAAAAACTGCTTTGTGATTTTTAACACAAATACAGATCCTACTAAGCTCTGAAACTGTCCTCTAAAGATACAGTGAAAATATCAGCTAAATGTCTGAGTGCAAACTTTTAAAAATACTTGCATCTTTTTCTGTTTTGATGTTTCCAACTAACATCTTATGTTCACCTGTGAATTCAGCAACAGATTGCTGCCTTCTTTTTGAAATTTAAAATTATGCAATATGAAATTCACGAGTTTACATTTAAATACCGGGGAAAATATGTGCAAAGATTCTAATGGATCAGCTATCTCTCTCAAAGATACTGTGGTTCCTTTATATATTAATGCATGTCAGACCATGCAAAAACTGTAGATATGCTTTTTTTCTCACTAACGTATTTTCTTACAATCTAAACTCTATTTTTACTAGAGAATTAATCATCCATCTATACTACTTGGTAAATATAGTGTACATTTGCTTTTCAAGACATACTGAACAGTCCTGCAAGAATGTAAGCCATTTGCTGGCATGTCTACTTTTTGCTTTTTTAATTTTTGATGATTTTCTGCTTAACCTGAAACACAAATAATCTCACTTAGCAACATCTTGGGGATGGAAAAGTCAAAACAATATTTAAATTGGACAGACAAAAAATACCATTAATTCTAAATTGTTGAGCCAATTACTTAAAAAGTTTTATTTCTTGCAATTTTTACCTCAGGCCACAGTTTCCCGGCAGCATACAAGATATCAAGCAACTTAGGTAACAATTAAAATAAAAAATATTAATGCGCATGTCCTTAAAAAAGCAGAAAGCTCCCATATATGCACATAGAAATCCCAGTAGAAGGGAGTTCTCACTTAGAATTTGACTTCACAGGACTAGAAGTGTAACTATCCCACGAAAGAACAGTTGTAATACCAGTGTTTCAGTTCAACTTGCAACATTCCATTCTTGCACACTCTTTTCTCCCGAGTCCACTAGCAGGACTATAATGCTGTAGCTTTCCTGGTCTTCCGAACTGATGCTGGTCAGCTGGACCAAGTCAGTTAATTCAACATCCATGCCTCAGAAAAGAGAGCTTCATAATTTGTAACAAAGCATCTGGACTGCAGAATCATAATGAAAGCTTCTATAAGAACCCCAGTTTGACAAATAACTTATTTTATTCATTCAATTCAATTTCTGGTTGGTTTTTGGGTTGTTTTTTTTTTTTTGAGATTAAATGTTTGTGATTAACAAGCAGTTATCTATCTACTTGGAGAGAAGTCACAGACAACCTATGATGCCAATATACATAAATCACGACCTTACTCAACAAGAAACTTGTTCTAAACCATTGCTTTTGTTTTGTTTCACAGAGCAGTACTGAATTCAGAAAAAGGGACATTATTAAACACAAGAGCCTGACTAGAGTCGCATGACGTGAAGTCTGTTATAAGTAGGTGGATGGAAATTGGCTACCTCATAGAGCATGTTCTTATACCAAACAGAATGGCATTTTAATAGTCTCTCTGATGATGGGGTATCAACTCTCAGCCATGTTAGCAGTAAGCAAGAACTACCTGGGTCAAAAGTTTAGAACTGTAACTACAAGGCTCTGAAAGAACAGTAGCCAGGTAATTTTCACATTTATGACTTCTGACTGTCACTGAAATGGAGACACGGGAATTCACAGTCTTCTGTTGCCAAAAGCAATCTTAGCTATCAACAAAACCAAGCAGAGTTCAGGATATGATCCCTGATGAAATACTTGCCCTTGCCACATTTCAGACTTTATTCCATGATACCTGCAATCCTACTTCAGGACAGCTAATCCCAAGAGAACACTCATAACTTACTATTATGAGACAAGAAACACCTAATGACACATTAGGAAGAAATAAGGAGAGAAAGAAGAATTGGCTAGAATAGCAATCTTGACCTCCTTTCATTTTAGGTTGAGGAGTCAGTCTGCTATAGAAATAGGAACATTTGTGTACACCCATTAATTGATATTCACAAAACTGCTGGCTGAAGTTAATTGGGAGCGCCAACAGATAAAAAAAGTGATCTACTGACCACCATGAGGGTTCCACAATCCACAGGAGCTCGATGCCATGCCACATCTGTAACTTCTACAGGAAAAACTATCTAAGGAACAAGGCCTGTTCAATCATCAATCTTCCTTTCTAACCACTGTAAGTTTAAATTTTTACATGTTGTGAAGCACCCTGGGAAAGAAACACAGTGACAGAAGCCAAAAGGTATGTCAAGATCTCTATGCATGATGCACATTAAGGGAAGAGATTACAGATTGGAATGGGTAAACTATCTTTCAAATGGGCCTTTTCTAATGTGTTAGTTCAGAAAATGGCATAAAAATATGCACCTTTATGTATTACTGTAAACTGTATCAACTTGAAGTACAAATAACATTTATTTGCCCATGACGAGACTAAATCAAAACTTGTCATAAAGAAGGTCCAGCTACAGAAGACATCCCTTATTTCAGCCTTGAAATTTCCTTTTTCTCCTACCTTCAAGAACGTAATTAAGCTCTTCAGAATCTTCTACTTCATTAGTGACATTGCATACACAGTAATATATGCAAAATGTAAATGGTAGCAATAGTAACTTCTCAGCTTTTTTAAATTTACTGTCTCAGGGAAGTTAGCAAGTGAGAAATAAGTCAGCATCAATACAATGCTACACTATTGTTTTAGCAAACTGCTGTTAACTACAACCAGAAGAAAATGTGTAAAAGGGGACCAACAGCACAGATGCGATGATAGAGAAAACTTAAATTCTAACTTCCAGTTGGGTTCATAACTTAGAACTATCTGAAAATACAGACACTGCAAAAATGGACTGGCCTGACATATGGAAGGAGGTAGGGTTTTTTTCTTTTAAGTATCTTAACACAGCGGAAGAGCACAAGTTCAAGAACGTATTTCTTTATTAGGTGAGGACGGAAAATACTTCCCTCATTCAAAATAGCTTTGTTTAAACGACTTTTCCAAGTACCAAAGAAATCTGTATTTTGAAGTAGAAAAATACTTGAGATGGTACTTATTGAACACTCTACAAATGAACTACAGATGGTTTAATATAGCAAAAATTTTGGTATGACTTTACATAGATTTTTGAAAACTCAATGCAGTTTCAAAATTAAATTTCCTACCTTATCCATTTTAGATTCCGTTATTCCCATTTTGATATTAGTCTACATAACTCATTTAGACATCACCTATTCCCAAAATATCATAAGGTAAGCAATTGAGGCAATGCATTTCTGGCTTTCTCCTTTCAACATAAAGCAAGGCACAGATATTCACCAATTGACAGTAAAGAGTTGCTGATGACAATGTGCCACCCCCAAGAGGGGATCGCTCTTTCTGAAAAAAAACCTGTGGTCATTCCAATTTGGTATCTAAGAAAACAAAAATTTCAACTGAATTTTCCCTACAGCTGGGCTGCGTGAAGTGCTCTCCGGACAAGATGGACTGATGCTTAATAATAAATTTGGAAGCCATGCTCCAGCCTTTCCCACAGTCACTGACTTAGCAATGGCACAGCTTGCCCAGAGAAGCTGTGGATAACATATTCTGGGACATACTCAAAGCCCAGCTGGTCACAGCAGTGGGCAACCGGCTCTGGGTGGCCCTGCTTGAGCAGTGGTAGGTGGACCAGGTGACTGCCAGAGGTCTCCTCCAGCTTCAATGGTTCTGCAATTCTGTACCACAAACATCAGCACAAAGTAACAGTATTTCTCTCTTTGAATCACGGAGTTGTTACATCAGCTCTTCTGTCATGTGAGACTACATCTGAAAATCCCCATAGCAATTAGTTGGTTTCTTCACATTTCTGTCACCAAACTCATTAAATATATAATGTGCTTCTTGAGGTATCTATATAACTCTCTTTGTCCCTCTGTCACAATTCTACCAAAGTATTCTATTTAAGTGTACTCATAATGAAGGATAAAAAAGGAGACAAACTCACATTATAATCATTAGGTCATCAGAAAAATCACAGAATCGATGAGGTTGGAAAAAGACTTTTAAGATCATCATGTCAAGCCTTTACCTCAGGACTGCCAAGTCCACCACTACACCATGTCACTAAGGACCTCCTCTACATGTTTTTTGCAGGCATGGTGATTCCAGTACTTCCCTGTGAAGCCTGTTCCAATACTGATCTCCCTTTCAGTGAAGACATTTTTCCTAATATCCAGTCTAAAGCTTCCCTGGCCCAGCTTGAGGCCATTGCCTCTTGTCCTACCACTTGGTACTTGGCAGAAGGAGTTACGTTCCCTTAATATTTCTTCATACCTAGTTACCTCGCAATTAAAATTGACATGGTAAGTTATAAAAGCTTGCCTTCAAGACTGACAAAAGCATCTTCCAGTGCAGCAGCTGATCTTGAATTCATGACACCAGGATATAGAGAATTCTCCGCTCAATAACAAAACCCTTGCAACAGCCTTAAATATATTTTACTGTCTATTGACTGTGCGCAAGATGAAGCAGGTAAAAGCAGTGAAAGTCACACCACCCATCTATTTTATCCTTTTAGAAGTACAAATGTAGTCATTCCCCATGTTTGAGAACTTACCACTAACCTGCTATCTGGGTAACTGATTTCTTTTAAAATTTTAACAACTTCATAGCCCCTTCTGCACCTAAGTCCTCTGCATCTGACTTCCAGACAGTGATTACAACTTCAACACTGGCTGTTTCCTAGTAATATCACTGTCCCCATTTCCCCACTTCTTCGTTCAACTCAGCTCATAGAACAGGCAGAATTTCTTACTGGATCCATAAATTAAAGACCTGTAAAGTATGGCACAATAGCATTTAATGGCAGAAATAATGCAGAACTAAATTGGAATCAGTGGCAATATTCCTTAGGGGTTTATCCTGGACTGCAGGGTCATCTCATTTTAAGTATGAAGCTTTCTCTTCTGTACAACTTATCTTCTTCATTCTGTGCATTGCTAGAACTTTTCTTCCTGTTCCTCAATGTTTTCCCTATAAAGATCATTGTTTTGACCCTAAACGTTTTGAGTTTTCTTTCACCTCCTCTCCCTCCCACTTCATCCTCCCTTTCTCTATTCTATCTCTACTATCCACTATTTGGATCATTCAGCAATGTGCAGAGGTACTCCATCTCAGTAATAGGTTCGCAGCTGAACGAGAACCTGCCAGAAAATACGACTAGAGAATAAAAGTGTGAACTGTATTATTCACCACAATGGGCATTCTCATTTCCACACCTGGAGCTCGAGAGCTTATGGGCCTACACCACAAACCAACTATGTTAGTTCTCAGTACTGCATATGACTGGTTCAGACGTCAAATATTTTATTTCCAATCCATGCTATGCCACCACAGATGAAGGCATCCACCTTCTTGGGTTTTGTTGCTGGTAGTTTTTTTTTTAAATTCAAATTACAGAATGTGAAAACAGCTAAATATCTTTTAGAAGAAAATCCTGTATTAGATAAGGAGCTCTAAGGCCTTCTTCCTTTACATCAGATCCACCCTTTTTTGCAAAGTTAATTGTTTTGCAGAGTTCTGGTCAACTTCATTTTTCAAAATTCATGCTTTGAAAAAGTTGTCAGTACCAATAAGCATTATATGGTACCTCAGCTATTACACTGAATGTATCCCTAAGAAATTAGTCTGGAAAAGTGAGAAGACCAATCTCTGCATTGCTTTAATATCTGACCACCTCTGTGTTGTACCACCACATCCTAAGCCAGTGAGCAACAAACACTTGTATCTTGAGAACTCTCTGTTCAAATAAACCCACATTTAAGACAAGACAGACCTACACAAGTTCTGCTTGAACACAATAAATGTCAAACACTTGGGATTTTAGAGTTTACAGCAATCATCTTTTAAGCAATAAGCAAATGACAACCTGAACTCTAAGTGAACTACAGTTCTACTGAAACACTGCTTTGCCCATTGTCTTCATGTGCTGCATTGAAAATGACCACATGAGAATGTAAGGGCACACGGACCTCACTCAGCTTGCTCTGGAATGAGGAAAACTGAGAGAACCCAGGGAACAAAGGGAAATTACCTGCAGCAGCTACTGTAGAACAAACAACTCTGTTATAAATATCCCACACTAGTTCCTCCAGAGGAGGAGGAACTATATTATTGTGGAGGAATTATATTATTAAGAATGGCTACTTCAGAAGCTATTCTACAATAACTATTCAGTCAACTTCCTTGTACAGAAATGCCAAACGCTACTTTCTCTCAGAGCAAAATTAAACCCTAAACTTAGAAACAACCACCCTGTTGAGTAGGCCAATACATCCAGCCCACAGAATTCTCCTGTTTGCGCTCCTTCCTAACAGACCTGTGGAGAAGACGAAGTGCTTAGAAGGTGATTTAAAATTACTTTTGGGTGTTGTCTTTCCCAACAGTTTGCAGATTTTTGACATGACTTGCCTATCACGTGTCTGGATTGTATGGCAGGGACAGAGCAAGAAACCTGGAGAAAAGGCAAGTCAAGAGTAGGTTTCATTAGCTGTTCTGACACTGTTGTGCCTGCCTTGGCTACCCTCTTCCCTGGATGAGCTGCAGCAGGAGGTGGACTTTGGATAGGACCTAGTTGCATGCACACACTTTATTGCTTTTGTGCAGTAAGGCCTGTACTCAGGGGACACTAGTTCCCTCGACTGTAGAAATACAGTGGGCTAAGACCTGCAGTGACAAGAAATAGTGGTGTGAATCTCTCTCTAGCCACTTCAAAATCTGGTATCACAAAAACTAAATGCCACTGCTCACTATAATCCTCTCACAAGAGAAGGAAATTTCTAAATCTTATAAGCAACTCATGATTTAATCTATGGGCAACAGTATATAAATCTGTATTTTGTTAACTTATAAATATTACTTTGAGTTTTATCTGGAGAATCTTAGAACTAAGAAAATTTTGAGAAAATACTTTCTTTTATAAATGAAGCCCCAGACTGACAAAATTCTCAGATAAAACCTCCAAGAAACACAAGTACTCTAACTTTCAAAGTCAAAATCTGAAACTCTATGAGAACTCTCCTTTTACATTTCTATTCTTGAGAAGCAGGCTGCCTAAGAGCACATCAGAAAAATATCTACAGCCCCACAAGTAAACAACGAGAATTTAATTTATGTATAGGTCTTCACATAGACCAGAAGGCTTCACTTAGGTATACACTGTCCTGAAAGAGAACTAAAATTGAAGAATACTGCGTGCACAGAACTTCTGAAACACCAGAATATTTCCACAGTTTTAATTTAGTGCCTCTAAATAAGTTATAATGATATTTAGTTACATGAATACCCTATTTATTTTAAAGGATGGAATGGAAGTAGCACTCAGGCACTACTCTTCATTTCCAGTGTGGTAACAGCAGTTTCAATATTGTCATGATTTTTCTTTTCCCCCAGATGTGTCATTTGTAT
>JANHGB010004280.1:0-32296 GCA_026283785.1 Coracopsis vasa | reverse complement strand
AGCAAGCTGCTCTAGTGGAAGGTGTCCCTGCCCGTGGCAGGGGGTTGGAACTGGATGAGTTTTAAGGTCCCTTCCAACCCTAACCACTCTGTGGTATGATACGAAGTGTACTTGAGACAGAATTAAGTGGATGATGGTTTATTTTTAAAACCCTCTTCTATGGGCTATGGTGGTTCAGGTTGTGCTTCTTAGCAAGTTTATGTGTTGTGCAGCAGGGGCAGGACAAGAGGTTTGGGAGCAGGAGGTATCCAAACTTGGCGATCTCCAGTTGTTAGAGCCTTCAGGTTTCACCTCTTCCATTTTCCTAGTTGGAAGTTTCATTTCCCTGTGGGTTTGATTTCAGAGCTGTGCTGCAGTTGTGAAGAAAAGCAGATGCTCAGTTCATTTCAGCAGCAGTTTTCCTGGAAGCACCCTGGCCAAGCCTGGCTGCTAGATTCCTGCTGCTGTTACTGTGTGAGTGATGTGAAGCTAATCTGATCTGTCTCCTGAATTTTGCAGCACACTTAGGAAATGCTGACATGATTCAACCAGGGCTTATACCTCTCCAGCCAAATTTTGATTTTATGGATACTTTTGAGCCTTTTCAAGGTAAGAATCATATATATATATTTACATACTCACACATATATATCTCAACTGATTTCTTTAAAAATGCAGTGAGTTGTGAACTAGTTTGTAACATTTAACACTTCTTAGTGATGAAATAATCTAACACTTTGTTTGCCTTGGAGCATTTTCTGGTACTTTAAGAATTCTATATGACATTAAACTACTGCTGCATACCTTGAGCATGAAAAATAGAGAAGTAATGGGTGACTTTCTATATTTCAGATTTATTCACCCCCAGTCGTTCCAATAATTATTTCCCTTCTGCGTCTGCTGTCAGCTCAGCTACCACAGACAGCAGCAACCATTCTTCCCAGGTAAGAGACATTCTTGGTGTTCAAAGCAGCCACATCTCAGACACGTATGCGCTCTGAAGATCCTCAAACAGGAGCCATGTCCTTCTCAGAAGGAGCTCAGACAAGAGTTTCATGTATGAATCTGTACTATTTCTCTTTCCTGTCAGTCTCCTGTCCTGCCGTCGGGTTCATTGCCCAGCACACTTCCAGCAGGGAACATCAGTGATGGACTCATTACTTCCTCAGTACCTGCTCCTGTCATTCCTGATGTTGGCACTGACCAGAGTTTGAACATTAAAAGTGAGGGATCTCTCATCCAGCCAGCAGACTACACTCCCGACTCGTCTCTCAGTGGGCCACAGACTTTTATGCCAGTGTTTCAGACTCCCTTGCCACTGCTTCAACCTGCAACACAACAGCACCAGTCCCCGTTGCCTGCAGTGCCTCTGAATTCCAGCTTAAGCTCTTCACCGGCTCCGTTTGCTGCACCAGAAACCCAGAAGTTTGGCCTCTGTGAGTCTACAGTTATCACCCACACAGCTTCTGCAACACTGACCCACAATGCCCCTGCCACCACCTTCAGCCAGAGCCAGAACCTTGTCCTGGCCACGCAGCAGCCGGGTGCAGGAGTGCCTTGTAACATGGCTTTCCAGACTACTGTCCTGCAGGGGCAGCCCTGGCCCCAGCTGCAGTCCCAACTGACATTTGCACTCCTCAAAGCTGTTCCTCTGGCCAGTGCTGGGACAAGGCCCAAACAGTCAAAAAAAATAGTGCCTGCTCCGAAGCCTGAAAATGTGTCCTTATTAAAGAATGCCTTCATCACCCCAGGTGAGAAGCTCTGGTGAGGTGATGTTTCTCTTTGCTGAGTGGGACTTGCAGGAGGGAGATACCTTCTTATTTTTCTTGGTTTACATAATAAGTAAAAATACAGCTTCCCAAGGGTGTCCAAGGAACCCCTGAACCCACTGGTGTGTGGCTACACTGTTCAATGGGATGCTCTGGATTTGAAGCAACAGTTTGGTTGTGAGTGTGAAAAGCTGACCTGTAAAAGGGGGCTTCTCCTTGTAAAACTTTGTGCTGGGCTGTACAGATACATCAGCACATGGGATGACTAGAGCTCTGTGCTCCTGCCACCATAGAAACCTTGGGTTTGATGTTTAATGCTGTTCTGATTAACTCTGCCCCTTGGAGCATTCAGCCACAGTAGAGCAGGAGATGGGAGGAAGAAGTGTAGGGATGGAGAATGGCAGATCTGTCGCTGTCATTGACTCATCTGATTGCCCTGGACAAGTTCCTGTGCCTGCTGTGCATCATCTCTCTCTGTAATGCCAGGTACCAGGGCACATCCTTTGGTAATACTTTGGTTGTAATCTGATGTTGATCTTAGGTGTGCCTGGCACTTCTTTAGACCAAGTACAGCATTAACAAGGGAGCAGCGAGTAGAGCACAGCACTGATCTAGATGAAAGCATGCCTCTCATCTACCATCAGTACTCCCTAGCAGAACTGGGGTGATGAGAGTCAGCCCTTCCAGTGGGAAAGGACTCGGGACAGGTAGGGTGAGCTGGAGATCTTTGTCTCAAGGCATCTACAGGTTTGAGAAGCTGTCAGAAGCACATGATTTTCAGCGTGTGAGTGCCAAACTGGTACGTGGGACCTCCACATTGGGTGTGATTTAGAGCCATCAGCACTGCACAAAGCTAAGAATAGCAAATATGAGCAGAGGGAGTTGCTTGGTGGTTCTTGTGGGAAAGCTCAGGCTAGAGCAGAACAGGCAGTACACTTATTGTTGGGGTTATTGCACAGTGGTTTTAGACTTCTGCTGGCTGGGGGCCAGGTGACTTCAGCCACTTGAAATGTGCAACAATAATGCAAGAAAAGCCCTGCCTGGAGCAGTATTGCTGAACAGGCTTCGCTAAGGAGGAGCTGTGTCTGCCAGGGCCTGGCATTGTGGTTACCCACCAGAAAAAACCCCAACATTCAAAACAAACAAACAACCCCCAAAAAAAACCCACTATTCAGGAGCAGAACAGACCCAAGGATCTAATTCTAGCATCTCCACTGGGCTGGTCTGTGTTTAATAGTACTGAGGTGTTACTGAGTGTTTCTGTCTTTAGTACATTATAAAGCAAGAGTCTGTGGACCTTCAGCAGTCAAGACATGCATTTCTCCTAGTAAAGCATTGCAGGCAACTCTCATTTAAAGAAGGCCTTTGCTCCTGGCCTCCTTAGTGCTTCCTGGGTTGTTCTTTTTTCAGGGCTTCATCAGTTACTTCTAGACCAACACAACAAATGGCTCTGTTTCTCACCTAGATTTAAGGTTGTTGCTGTTACTCATTCCTGGTAGGTGGTGTGTGTTCAGGGATCACAGTGCTCCTAAACTACTGAGACACCAAGCTCAGAGGTCAAATCCAAGGTTTTCTCTGAAGACTAGAGGTTTATTTTTGGAAATGGAATATTCAGTACATGTAATTGAGGCATTTACACCTGTCATTTGTGTTCAGGACAAACAAATCATCTCAAAACTGTAAAGCAGATTGTATTATAACCTGGCTTGTTAGAAAGGGGTGTGTTACATTTACTGCCCTGGGATACAGGGACTCAAAAATCTGCATGGGTTGTCCCATCAGGTGGAAAACTTCACATGGGAAAGAGCTCCACTCTCACCACTTCAGGATGAGCATTGTGGGTTTGAGAGGAAAGTCCACAAAAGATGCATGTGTAGGATAGAAACATGAAAAGTGTGAAGGGACATCTAAATATGTGCTGCTTGTTACAGTTACCCCAATGGGGAAGTCAGAAGTACCAAGTCTGTGTGGCAGCATTAATGCACTGGTAAGAGCAGCCTCTTGAGCTCAATAGAGATGTCGTAAGTCCAGCTGAACAGTAGCGAACAGTGGAAGGGTTGTGATTCCAGCATTGTATGTGGGAATGCTCAGGCAAAGAATGAACTCCCTGTACCCCAGTGACAGTGCTCTGCCAGATGTACCCACGAGAGGGCTGACACAGGGTTTGTGCTGTCCACAGGCCTTTGTAATAAAGGCTATACAGTTGATTCAAAACACAGTTGTTGGTCACAGGGACAGTAGGGGAGAGGACATTAGATATCATGCACTGTTCTGTTCCGCTGTATGTGTCCTTCACTATCCTGATGCTGAACTGTAGGGGTAGGTTTGCAGTGCCTGAGCTATTGTGACACTTTTCATTCATCGTGACTTTACAAAGGAGAGCTGAAGCCAGTGCAGGCTATGAATGAAATGAAGTAAGTTTGGTTTACCTTTCTCAAAAAGCATACAGAAGCTGTGTCTTTGCATGATTCTTCCCTCAGTAACAATACAGGATGGTTAGTCGTGTTCTCTCTGAAGTCGAGATAAGACTAACATCAGCATTAATGCCATGGTAATAATTGCACATCTGCATTTGTTACATAGAGACCTTCACAGATTTCTGTTAGACTCAAATACTATAGTAGTGAAAAAACTTCAGAGCAAGGATCCTGGTTCCTGTACAGACTGGGTTTGAGAATTCTGTGTAACTTTCTTTGTGGAGACAATTGCTGCTATTCACAGTTATCTCTAGCTGTGTAACACTGCAGAACTCCTGGTCCTTTAGCCTGTTTGCTGGAATTTTGGTGCTGATTCCCAGTCACATTTGGTTGTCTTGTGCTTGTGTGTCATGTAAAGCAACTGTAAAACCAGATAGTGAAAGAAGCTAGCAGAGAGAGGAACAGAATTTAATATATATATACACAAGGAAGCATGATGTATTGCATATGCATCCTGCAGTTGGTTTCTGTCATTTACCCTTTCTGGGTCAGCAAGCATGAGGTCCAAGAAGTGATGAGAAGTGAAGATGATCTCGCTTCTGTCAAACCCAGCTCTGATAGAGTGAAGACACTTTGCACCTCCCTGATTTACTACCTACCTCTGTAAATTCACCTTGAAAAAAGACACTAGATGCCTCAGAAATAACTGGTGTGTGTAAAGAGTCCTTTGTACTAGATTAATGGGATTGAGATTATCAGAAATAGTACCAAATAGGTGCCCACTGATCCATTCCCCTGTTCCATGACAAGTTATTTCACACAAAATAATCTCCAGTTTTTTGATTTCTCTTTATTTTTTGTCTCATTAACTATTCTAACTTAATTGTGTTCTTCAGCTGCCTTTCAAGGACAGTCCAGAGCTGTGATTGTAACTCCAGCACCTTTAAAAAGAGAGGGGATTTTGACGCCAGCCACGTCTCAGTCTAATGTTGCAATTGCACCAGCTGGAATTGTCAGAGTAAGGAGAAGAAAAAACCTATGTATTTATTCTCTAGGCCTGTTACTTGAAAGTAGTTAGAGCCATAATGTGCTCAGGAGGGTAACTAGTCCACTAAATCTCACCTTTTATGTGCATATGTGAGGTTTATGTGCATATGTGTTTGTGCATTCAGTATTATGTTTGCTTATTTTTAATTTAGCTACTTTATGGGCCTGGAAGCACTGTGTAGTCTTCACAGACTCTGTCTTACACAACAGTAAGATTACAAAGAGACATGTATACACAATACTATGAATGGGGATGGTTTGTGCCTTTTCTTACCTGTGCAGAAGCCAGAGGAACCCAGGATGCTCACCTTTCCGTTTACACACTGGAAAGCATGCCTGGAGTTATGAGTGGGTTTCCTAATATGTTGAATGCAGGAAGATGGAAGTAAATTTTAGTATTTTATGTTGTTGATGTGTTGTAATACTGCTTAAAGTTATGAAAGGATACTGGTCTCCTGCCAGAAGTCTGACCTCAGTGCCTGCCAATTCCTTATGTATTAGCCCTTGTTTCATGTCATCAGATTGTTAATCATGTATTAATTTGCTATTTTTAGTGAAAGGCAAGGTAACAAATCTCTCTTTCTCTCTCCCCCTCCTTCTTTCTCTCATCTCTTCTCCTGCTCTGCCCCCACCCTTCCCCTTCCTGCTCTCTTGTTCTTTCTCTGTTTTTCTCTGTGCTATTTCTATGCTGTTCCCAGGCTCCCGGGGTGACGGAGTTCCGTAGTAACATTCTGGTTGGTCCAGCACAGCGAGCACCAAGTAGTCAACAAACCCAGTCCACAGTTTCACATCTCTTCTCTCCTAGTGTAGCCCAGGATGTGTTGGTGAAAGGAGAGCAAATCCCTTCCCACAGTAGCAGTTCACAAGTTCCCTCACCTACACCTAGTAAGTTAGAAAGCTGTAAGCGTTCTCTCTCCCCTGCACATGTAAGTGTGTTTCCATTGAGTAGGCAGGGTGTAAATGGGCCTTGTACCATAACTATAACTTTGGAGGATCTGAGATATAATCTTTGTTAACAGTAGGTAAGTGCAAAGACTCCTGCATGCCTGTTGATAGAGTGGTGTCTGGGCTGGTTTTAGAGACATATGCTGGTTTTGCTGGTAAAGGGTTTGTAAGTGTTACGATCATGTCTCAGGCCATTAAAGCCCTCAAATGGAGGAGTCTAGCAGGAGGATGGAATTGCAGCCTTTGCATTCAACGTACCTTTGCTGAAACATGTGTGTGAAGGGAGTATGACATACCACTACTGGGATGTATTATCCTTGTGCCATGAAGTACTAAGCTTTCCCAGCAATCTTGACATTTTCTAACATGTGTTTGCTGCATCAGTGAGTATAGTTTTGTTACCAACTGCATTTCAGTTCAATTCTGAATAGAAACTTCTCAACGGTTCCATTTGCTACAGAAAGTTGTTTGTGAATGTGACTTGTCTTTCTTCCCTTCTGAAGACAGAGACTGTCAGAATTCAGGCCAAGCTTCCCCCTGCACCTCTGAGCAGAGCCCCAGTCCACAGTCTCCCCAGAACAGCTGCTCAGGAAAACCTGCCACTGACCCTAATATGGCTGCATTTAAGGTGCGTGTCTTCTCCTTTGAGGTGCTTTTCTTCTTTGCCTTTGTAGCTACTTTTTTGCCCTGAAGTCTGGACTAAAGAGTGAGTTGTGCTTCAGAAACAGTGAAGTGTTTGTGCCTCAGGCATAGCTTGTGCTGCATCCGTACTGTTCTGTTCAATTTGAAATGTCAGACTTCAGTGATCTACTCTGTTCCTCAGGGATGTGTCACCAGAGGGCCCGGGCTTAACTGTACCTCTGCAGGTCCTTATGGTCATGACAGCAGTTCCTGCTGTGGCTCACAGGAGTGTTATGACAGGTCTCAGTTTACTTGGTCAAAAGCTTCAGGCTTAGTTTTCTAAACCATGGCTTTTTGCCATTGTTCTCTTGGGGCTCTTCAGTCTGCAGGGCTCTGGCCATCGCTGGAGGGGGAGTTCTTGACCTGCTGAGTTATTTACATGTCTCCAGTGATGCTATGCTGCTCCACAGAGAAGCAGCTCCACAGACTCCACAAGTTACAGCTGTAAAACACTTCGAGACTTACTGGGGTAAGAGCTTGGCGGTCTAGAGGTAGCATCTGAAAGCTGGCTGTGCCTCACACACGAGCTGACCTTGTCACAACACTTTCTGTGATGGTAGGAGAAACTTACCCACAAAAAACAACCAATGCAGGACAATCAGCTGTAGCCCTCTCATTCCTTCTCTTGTGAAAGGGAGTGTTACTTAAACATTTTGCAAGTGCCAGCCCCATTTTCGTTTCTCTGTATAGCCTAGGAGTTGCTGTCAGCTTGGTTTACTCCCAGGGCAGAAAGGTAAGATTAAACACTTGCAACCTGTGATTGCACTCAACTCTAGTTCTGTTGCAGAGAACTGCTGAGCATACTGCAAGTTACTGATAAAAGTTTGCAGTTATTTGCTTGGCATAAATTATCAGTATCTCAGCCTATATAATCAGCCTAATCATCAGCATTATTGGTAGTTGCAGCCTGTTCTTGTTGCTAGAGAGCAAGTTAGCAAAGGAGCAAATTATTAGGACGACAATGGGAGAGTGGCCACTAGATGGAGGAGTGTTCTTAAAACTAAGGACACTGCAACGAGATGGGCTTTATAACCACGTAAACTGACCTGCTTAAACAGGAATTGCTTTGGATGTGTGTTGTTAGTGACTTTGGTGGGACAAGAAAGAAAACAGTAATGCATACCAGTCTCCAGACGTATGTTCTTTTGCTCTTCTGCATGCCTAGTGAGATTAACCAATTCTGTATTGCTGGGTAATGTTGTTTTTTCAGTTTGGCAAAGCACAGAGGGCACTGGAAGTCTTGGTTCTGCTCTTGAACCTGCATTTTCTGTGGTTTTGGTCAGCCCCTTTACTACTCTATTACATTGCTTTCCTCCAATATAAAATGTGGTGATGGTGAACTACTGCCAGGAAGTCTGGCTCTGCCAGAAATGCATTCTCAAAGTGCTTTGGTGGAAACAACTGCTAAGTTTTTAATGCTACAAATGAAAGCGCTAATTCCTGACAAAGCCTTTATCTTTAGGGTAGGCCAGAGTTGTGGATTCTTATTTTCTTTTTCATTTTTGTCAGGCTGCCCGTTACATCCTGTGTATGTATTAGGAATAAATGATATGGACTGGTTTAAACATAAAGATTTCAACAAGATCCTAACCAATTGCATGCCTCCAAAACTGGAGTTCGACTTCAGAAAATGAAATTGTTTAGCAATCTCAGGAATTTTTACTTCAGAAAGAAAGCCTGCAGGGTTTGGAATTGGGTTTAATACACTGGATGCTTCTTATAACTTAAATCACTTAAAATAACTTCAATATTCAAGTTCTTTAATAAATAACTGCAAATGTGGCCTTGGGAAGACTGAATGCCACAATTCAACAGATCTTACACTGTGAATTTGAATAGCTGAAATAGTCATAGCAGTAGAACGTTAAAGGAGAACAGCATAGACTGAGCTGATTTTATTCATGCAGAATCGAAGAATGAAGCACATTTCGGAACAAAAACGAAGGTTTAATATCAAGATTGGTTTCAGTACTCTCAACAGCTTGGTTTCAACCAACTCCAAGTCGGTAAGTAACTTTTGGCAGTTAAATATGAAGTATAAGAAAGAGCCATTCTAAAAGGACTTAATAGTAAATTTAATCCCTTCACTGTTGATTGAGAATGGCAGTCAGTCAGTGAAGATACTTGAACTGAGGGACTTGCAAAGGGAAGGGTAATAAATCCATGGCTTACAGTCAAAAGAGTGTGTGAAAATGCTTCATCTTTTAAACATTGTTCTTCTGATGCAGCTTCAGATGTTGAACAAGTCTTGTCTGATGGGATGCTGCAGCTTTAAAGCCAACAGGGAAAGAAGAGAAACTGATCTTTGCAATCCTTGCTCTTGGGACCCCAGTAATGAAGATTTTTTTGTCATGTTTGCAGCATCAGATGACTTTCTATTTACTGTTAGGTCACCTTTCTTCTGACATACTGGCTTTTTCTACCTGTTCTGGATGAGTTCTGGTCCCCATAGCTGGACTTGAGAAAGCTACATTCCAGCCAGTACTGTAAGCTTATTCTGCCTGAACCATGAGCCAGCCAGAAGCCAGGTAGATGCTGCTGATATGATGCTGGGCCTGACTTAATATACCTCGACATTTGGCCTGAGGTAGTGTAATACCCACCTATGAGCACAACTCATTAGCTTAGGCTTGATGTTATGCTAACCACAGCTAAGAGCACAGCAGAGCAACCTTGTGCACCTGCAGATACTGTTGAAATGTGTCAGTGAGCTAAAGGAAGAACAAAAAGGTTCAGTGAAGTTTCTGAGCTTCATACACCAGTGACATCCCTGCCTGCCTGGAGCAGTCAGGAGCCTGGCCAGTTCAGGTGACTTGTAAAGTGACCTAGAGGGATTTTCAATCTGCCTTGAAGCATTTGTCTCTATGCCCACAGCCTTACAAATACTTTCAGGGCTGGTTTTTGACCCCATTACCCATGCATAGATTTACAGAGAAAAAAATACCCAACTGACTTCTCATTGTCATATGACTTTATCCAAATTAAGACCATTTTCTGGCTATACCAGTTAGGTCACTAAAGTGAAATCAAGGTAACTGAAACACAAACTTGCCTGCACAACAGATGTCCTTTAAATGCCGGTGCCTCTTGAAAGATGGATAATATGAAAGCAGCATGTTGATTTGTTCACATAATTGTTATGGTTTTGTATATTTAGGCTGTAAGTTGTCAGAATTTGGCTTCCTGATTGGAAATAATGAATTTTGGAAACCCAGCTTTACTGATTATTTTACTGATTATAAAAATGTCTGATGATTTTATTTCTCAAGTACAGATACTTAATTTGTTCCTCAGAGCTGAGTGGTACTTTAAAAAGAATCTGTGATACTGTTTCTGTCTCCTTTGGTGATAGCCAAACTGTGTTGCCTTCTGTTAGTAACTTCTGGTTTCCCAAACTAAATAATCTATATTGTCAACTTGAAACGCTGTTTCGAACAGGTCAGTGAATCTATCAGCAGATGTAGCACATCCGTCAGAACTTAAGTAAGAATTGTAAATGTTTTCAAGAGGATAGGTAATGAAATGAAACAAATAATTAAATGACTTCTTCCAACAAAGTAGCAAAACTGTAATTTGTGGAAGAAAACAACCACTGCAACCACATTTCTCTGTGCTAGTGTGCAGACAGGAGTCAGAGAAATGAAGAGTTTAGTATTACCTAAAGTATTCTGCTCCGTCTGTGTCGTTTTGCACACAGTGAAGGAAACTTAAGGTGCTGAAGTGCTTTTCTGGGTGTTACAGCAGGTTAGGGGCAAAGTCTTCACCTGTCTAGCTTTGTTCCAGAAAGTGAGCTCTATGTTTGTGTTTGGTCTAGATCAGCCATGCAATCATGCTCCAGAAAACAGTAGAATATATCGCTAAACTACAGCAGGAAAGAACACAGATGCAAGAGGAAACCAGGCGCCTTCGGGAAGAAATCGAGGAGCTAAACGCTGCCATCATGTGAGATTTGGGGAGCTTTCTGTAATGAAGCAGAGCAGCTTGAATGTTGCTTTGGCTAACAACAGGGAATGTTTGCCTCAGATGTCATGCCAAACGGCAGATGGGTATTGAACAGAAGTAGAGTTGCTACCAACTGCCAAACAAAAAGCATAGTTGCTGTGGGATGGGCATTGGTAGCAAACCATGTGGATTTTTAGCAAGCTCTGAGAAAGGATGCCCAACTGTGGCAGCATCAGAAAAGACGCATCAGGTCAGTTAAAACACTTCGGAGAAGAAGCCAGTGACGTGTTTTTGTAAAGCTGTGCTCACTGGGTGATCAAACACTTACTCTTCATGATGGCTTTGCTGCAGTTCTCCTTCCAAATGCAGTCAATTTTCATAGGAGAATAAGACTGAGTACATAAAACACAGGACTTGGAACCAAGAAGCTTGCCACTGGCTGCACATAACTGATAAGTTGCTTCACCTTCCTGGTGCCTCAGTTTCCTCTGTGGTTTAAGATAGTTCTGTGCTATTGCAAAGCATGTTGAGAACCCCGGTGGTTTTTCTTCCATCTACAGCAGTGTTAGGCCTAGACATCATGTTAGACTTACCAGCAAATCACAACCTTGGGATTTTTCTTTTATAGTATGATGACGTCTGTTTGGTTTCATTTAAAATTGATCTGTTTCGGAAGAATCTGTAACATTTTCAGCTGTAACATTGCGCAGGAGTAACCCTGTAAATTTTTCTTTGACTCCTAATGTGCCTTTTTTCTAATTGGATGCCAAAACCTACTTTGTCCTATGTTATACTTTGTTTTCAGCTTTGTTGCTTGTCATGAGAAGTGTGTAGCAGCTTGAGAAATCGCTTTGCTGTATGAATATAGACAAAATTGATGGGAAAACAGTATGTATTCCTGGCTATAACAGTCACATTCTGGAGGGGGTCATGCACTGGGAAGCCTGCTTGGTCAGGGATACTGGGGATACACGCTTTTCTCTTGCTATGATTTAGTCTGGAAGTGTCCTTTCTGGTGGGGATTCTGACCTCAGAACATCTTCTTTGCAGTTCTTGTCAACAGCAGCTCCCTGCTTCTGGGGTTCCTGTAACATGGCAAAGGTTTGACCACATGAGGAAGATGTTTGATGAGTATGTGAGAAGCAGGACCCTGCAGAACTGGAAGTTTTGGATTGTATCCTTTTTATATCAACCTGCTGAACTTGAGGCTTGGTACTAACAGAGCCAAGAACTCTGGATTTTCATGCTTCAAAGTTACTTCAATTACATCTGTCCTCAGTTTTCATTCACACCTGTATGTGGAAGTGAATCTCTGCCTTATCGGCTGTCATGAGGTAGAACTTGTTCACTTTAAAGCGTGGGAGGTAACTTGAAAGTAAAATGCAGTACAAAGACAGGGTTTTCTTGGTGGGTTATTATAGTGCAAGCAGTGTTGCTCTGCTGTAACTGTAGTTCTTGTCTCTTGGGAAGACTGAACAGAGAATAACAAAGATTTTGGAGGAAAAAACTATTACGAACAATTACTGAAGCTGTTGCAATGGCGGTTGTAAAAACTTGCACGTTCCCTTCTCCCTCCCCCTCTTCTTTTTGATTTTCTTTCAGTTTTCTGTTTGCCTTTTGTTACAACAGGGAATCAACTTAGTTTCTCTTTGCTTCTCCAGTGCTGTTGGCAGCTGTGCTTGTAGGCAGATGATAATATAGGAGATAGAAAGATACAACCTGGATGAAACAAGATTAGTCTGTGCTGTACAGACTGAACTAGTTTGGATCAAACATTATTAGCATGGATCAGTTCAGGGCTATTAGTAATTAGCAATGATCATTAGTGTTAACCTTCCCTTTTCCCATTAAACTTTGTTTGTTCATGTAGCTATTTGCACTTCAGATTTTCTGTCTCTGTTCTGTGCTGATTATTTCTAACTCTGTGGATAACATGAGTATTTCTGTGCATGCTTGTGCATACATGAAATACAGCATTTTTAATCCTTTCATATATGAAAATGCTTTCTTTGGTGTTCCCTGGTTTATATTGGCCCTAGAAAGACACTCTTCTTTTTAGCATTGTTTTAGGAAAGATTTCTTAGCAAGTTCTCAGGCAAACTCTGATAACTTAAGGCTGATGCAGCTGTTAAACCTCTGGATTCTACAGCACTATTAATTTTATAACAATTTCAAGTAAATTACAAAACCAGAGGTTTTTAAATAACCAGCTTGATCAAGGTACTAAAGACAATCCTGCACATGTTTGCTGATGGGATGGTGTGTTAGTTTTATGCTGCTCCCAGATGTTAGTTACCTCCAGAATTTGGAAGTGAGACACTCCTAGAAAGTGGCAGTGGTTTTCAGGGATGAAGGTGCAATTCTGGGTAGCTGCACTTTGTCATATTTGGGCAAAGACAAAGGCGTTTGTGGTTGGTGAAAGAAGAGGTTGATAGGCAAAGTAATGTTCCCAAACTTCCCTTTACAAGTCAGGATGTAACTGTGACGCAACGGTTGTTCTAACAGCTGGATTGAATCCTTAGGGCATGGCAGTAAAAACTGACAAGGTCCAGGGGTGAATGTTAGTAATAGAAAAGCTCCTCCTTGTGGAATGACTGTAAAAGAGAGAAGAGCAGTTTCATTACAAATATGAAAATGCCATAGTTTCTGTTGCATATAGGAGGGAAATGAGTAATCTGATTTCTCTTGGGCAACCAGCGATAACCCAAGAATAGAATACTCTTGAATATTAGAATATCCATAGAGTAATACCCATGTTGTTCTTCCAGTCACTGTCAAAGTGTACAAGGGCATGTAAATCCCCTCAAGTGTTATTAGACCTATCTTGATTGTCAGCCACAGTGAGATAGGGATGTATGACAATGCTGAGGTTGGTTTGGACCGCATTCTTACGTGCTGCTGACATCCAGAGTAACATGGTAAAACCACAGATTCTGAGTCTTCACATGAGTTTTATCATCCAGCCAGCTTCTGAAATAAATATACCTTGAATCTCCTTGCTGAATTATTGTGGTAGAAGAAGCTGGTTTGAGTTCAGATATTCCAGGAAAGCTCATCTGAAAGCCTTGGAGCTGGGGCAGCTGAGGCTTGTGGCAGTGCTGTGTACATCCTAATACACTACAGGCTAAAAATCCTCTCTGCTCCTTTTCTGCCAGGAAGGTTATTGCCAATTCCAGCTCATCCTTCCAAGCTGTGACAATGTTTTGAACTCCTCCTTTGTTGTCTCCCTTAACATTTGATGATTTGCAGTTCAGCATTATTATTAAGCCATTGTTTGAGTCCTTCAATGGGATGGTTTCCTCTACAAGCTTTAAGGATCTGAATCAAACTGCAATGGCCTGGGTGGATCAGCACTGTTCTCTTCCTGTTCTGAGGCCAAGTAAGTAAGGTTCTCTCCAGCAGTTATTCCAGATCATTGAAAGTGAGACCATATAGAACACTATTTCTTGAAAGCCAGAGGATGACAAAGAAATCACATGATGCTAAATATGACTTCCAGTTCCTTTCTCTTATCTCAGCGGAAAAATACGAACCTGTTTTGACTGTGAAGACACTCGATTGAATGATTAACACTGAACAGAAAGAACCAAACAACAAATGTAGATACCAGAATTTAAACAGTCTCAAGCTGCATTTGAATTTCAAATACTCTACTCTAGTTAGAGTGAGTTTGGCAGCGTGATTTACCTCATTCTGAAGGAAGAGTGGAGATTCGTGTTCAGCTTTGGAATGACCTTCTGTCTGGGCATGATTGCTTGGTCCTTTCCCTCTTGCAATTCAGCAAGTATTTACATTTACAGTTGTAATTCCTCTTTTGTAGAAGGAATAGTTTACAACCCAATAGTGGGTTGTTTAAAGCACTACATCTGCACAGTTCTTACACATCTCTTTATTGCTGTGGCTATGTGTGGAGGTGTGCATGTTTTGCAGAAGTATTTCCATAGTTGTGTCTAACAGCCTTGCAGTACCTGCACACTGTCCTGCGTGGATGTGTTTGCAGTCAGACTAACAGCTTTTCTTGATGCTTTTCTGACCTTTTTTACAGTGGTGCTGAACACCCTCCGGCATCTGAGTACAACCACCTCGGTTCTGTCGGACCCATCGCGCCTGCCAGAGCAAGCTGCTGAGGCAGTTAACAAGATGAACAAAACAGCTGGTGAAACCTAACAACCAAAGACAATGAGTTGCTTATACAAGGGGTGGAGAACCTGCCAGTCCAGCAGCCTGGTGAGGCTCCTTTCAGTTGATGCACTTTAGAAAGAATTCTCTCCATCACGCGAGACGTTGTTCAGGGCATCTGGCTCTGCCTTCAGAATATGTGGAACTCTGAGGCAACGTTGTCATAACATTTTGATTCTTCTTCAGTGCTGTGCTGCACTCCGTTAAGTAAGAAAACACCAAGCTCAGGTAAATTTAGCAGGTTTGAGGCCTGCAGGCAGCAATATATCTCCATCAATGCAGGATGCATCTATATGCAACAAACACACTTCTATGAAAAAGCTTTGAGTACCAAGTTCTTTGAAGTGTCAATCTTGTACACCAAGGGATGTTCTCCTGAAGGAGAAATACACTTCCAATTTCATCAGACAAAATGTGCTTTTTATTTTGTTTTCTGGTATTCAGTTCCATTTGTTTTACTTGAATAGTGAGAAATGTTAAACAGGATCATCTTTAAAACCAAAGGAGAAGAAAAATCCGTCAATGATGTCAACTCGTGGCAAAAATACTAGAATTAAAATCTCAGGCTCTGTTTTGTGTATCTTTATTTTCATGAGTGTATCATTGCCTATGATCAGTTTCAAGACATGCTTTATTTTCTAGTAAATAAAGTAGCTGATTTTTATTCTTTTTCCTGATACAGCCATTGCAAGTGAGTCAGTAGCAGGCTGTACAGGAAGGGCAAGAAAGCAGTTTTAAACTGCGTAGATTCTGCAATTAGAATGTATGGATTTCATACCCATTTACTCTCTGAACTGTTTCCTTGCACTCTGCAGAGTTCAGCTGCCCTCCTCGTAAAATGTGCACATATAAAACACATCCATAGATAAATGTAGTAGCGCTTCAGAGACAAGAATTGAGTTTGTAATGTTAAGAAATCGGCTTTTTTTGCTATCTCAGAAACTGTATCAAAGCACGTGGACTTGTAGGCAGTTCTTTGCTTCTTTCTTGCTTGTTCTTTTTGCCTTCTATCTGAAAAACCTGAAGGACTTAGCTGTATTTGGTCTGTATGGGAAGGTTATGTTCAACATGCATTACAAAACATATAAAAATGTTTAAACCCCAAAATAGTGCATAACATTTTTCTGTGACAGTCTCAGCAAGCACTGTGCTCTGCTGCAGGTAAACTTAAGTCTCGTTACAGCAGTCTCTGTGCATCTGAGACAGCACTGGGATATTCATTCCAGCTGATTGTTCATAGTCTGGAGTGATCCTAAGACCCGTGTAATTCCACTCATTACTTGATGCTGATTCTTAAGAGCTATGCAAACTATGGGTAATGTCTCCCTTGTACCTGCTGTGGGTGGTTTTCTCCCAGTTTCAAAAGCAGGCTGCTTGGATGCGATTAGCGGCTGGCACAGTGCTAAAATGAGGAGCAGCTGAAACACTGGGGCATTGCACAGTGCTGAAATGAGGTCAGTAGGTTCTCCTTTGGGGGATGTAGTTTTTCTCGGCACTGGGTGGGCCAAAGTTTGAAACAAAGCAATAGGCCTGGGGAGTAGGATGAAGCAGTGGGAGTATATTTCTTCCTTGGTCTGAGATCTTGCAGCTAATGGATTTCATTGCAGAGTTCGCTTGTGTGTGAGCAGGATTGTAGCAAGAGGAAAGCATGAAAGGTTAACCCTTCTCCTTGAGCAAGAGGTACTGTGAGTTGAGGACTTGGGCATTGCTGGGGGAAAAAGTTGCTGAAGGGGAAGACAAAACAGCATGATCTGAATATCAACATGCCTTTCTGTAGCTCTGCAGACAAAGGAAAGATGCTTTGTTGGTTTGGTTTTTTAACGATAGATCTAACATATCATTTGAAGTTTGTGGCACATGTGAAAACCTGTGTCCTTGTGACAGAACCAACAAAAGTCCAGGTCTCAGTAAGGAATGGTTTGTGGAAATAGTGTGTAAAGGCTTGTCATAGTAATCAAATAGCGAGTAGATTTTTCTGGGGCATCCAAAGTCTTTCATACACAATGTTGTAATCAAGCAATACTCTTTGGGATGCATCTGGATAAAAAGTGTTGACTTAAGCATAGATTCTTTTTTAAATCAATGCTTTAAATCCTCCCATTTTTATCATTGATTCTGAACTTGGTTCTGAGGAAGTCATTTAACACTGTGATTAGCTGGGGAGTTTTTTCTTTGCTGGCCTGTCTCATTGAGATGCAGAGATAGCTGCATGTGGATTTGCATGTTAAAAGTACTTACCCGGTTTTCTAGAAAGAAATCAGTAGGCAAATTGTCCAGGAACAGACTCACTTGTGTTTTTGCTGTACTTTTCAGATGAACAGGTCCTCTAATGCCTCCCCTAGAGTGTGGTCTCCTGCTTGTCAGGCAGTGATTGTGTTTGATTTCTACCGTTCCTGGTATCAATGACATCAAGAGTTTTGTCTCAACAAGCAAAGTGCACTACAAGCACACTTCAAAGCCCAGGGAAGTCTGATGACTACTTAAGATTAAATCTCAGCATCTCCAATCTCACTGAATGGATTGGAAGTTGAAAGGGAAGGGGAAGTGTGACTGAACTGCTAAAGATTTTGTTCATTCACAGGTTTTAGCTGGATGTGGATGGAAAAACCATCGTGCTCATTACACCATGAGCTGGTTACAATTGGAGGTAAAATGCTTGTTTTAATAACTGGTGGAGAAACAAGCTCATGGCACTGTTAAAAGACTGCAAATCTTAACACAGTAAAGAGAAAAACATTAAATCAAAGATTGCTTACTGAGGTAAGAGCGTAGGAGGGAAGGAAGGAAAAGTGGAAAGATACTTTCCACGTAGTGCAGTTACCAGAAATGATGTGTCTGCTCTTTGAAGCAGCAAGTCAATGTATTTTTTTATCACCCTATTATTGCAAATCAGAATTCTTTTCTTCTATCAGTCAGCCTTGTGAAGGGTGTGATTTCACTTCATGTGAAGACACAGGAGGAGGATAAAAACTGGTTTATGTCTCACATCTGCGCAGTCAAACTGCTGAGGATCGATATGAAAAGCGATTGACCACGTATGTATTAATTTCTGCACAGTTTCCACTTTGGTTTATATTTTAACTCCTTTGTCTGTCTTACCCATTGAGGAGTGTAAATGCATCTGTCTTTGAAAAAAAAAGGTTTGTAACACTTTGTCCCTTAATTTAAGCAGTCTGATTTCTTCAGTGTCACCAAAGTACACTTAAGCAAGCAAAACACACAGTGCCTATAGTCCATACAGAATTACAGATGATGCACATCTGTCTTCAGTGAATTGGTGCTAAACTGATTTTAAAGAATTCCCATACAATTGAACACAAACTATATTCAGTCAAATCCAACACATTTCACTCAATAAAGGAGCATCTAGTTAAAGCAATGATGGCCTGTGATACGTACGAAGTCAAAGCTGAGGTTGTCTCGTGGTTCCGTCTGACCTTGAATTCTATCAGTCACTGTATTTAGGTGGCCCTCACCACAAACACAAGTTCTGGAGAACTTGGGCATTATCTGGTGTAGTTATGAGGTTTGTGTGATGCTCCCTGTTAACAGGAGGAGTAAGTGCTGAAAGTCTAGGAGCAAACTAGAATTGAAGGAATTAATGAGTGGTAGGAACAGGTACAACTACATACTTCATCTTGACAGTCTGATCTCTGCACAAAACCAAAGGATTCTTGATTAATACCATTTGACCTGACTGACATGTTCTTCCATGCTTTCCTAGATTCTTTGGCAAGCTTTCCTTGAAGGGAGGCTGACTAGAATGTTTCCATCTGTGCCTTAGATCTTGGCATCATGTATGTATCCAATTAATCTTAAGTCATACATTTGTCCCCCTATTACAATGCTATGTGGAAAATCCAGTGAACTGACAAAGTGGGGCTTTGCTGGGATTTAAGAGGATTTTATCTGCGTGGCATTACTGTGTCCTTCTGACACTGAGGCGGTGGCAAATTGTGCATATGCGTGGAAGAAACTGTGTCTTTCCTGCTGACTTCACCGTCCTCCTGCATACACAAGCACATCTGCACATGTGTGCATACTGTCATAGCAGAAGTTTGACAGATACCAGTAAATATGCAGATGCATCAACTTCTAAATCTGAAATGGCTTGAAAAGACAAATTGCATTGAAAAATAACATCCCTTTACTTTGCATCTTCAGGGTTTTTTACATTCCCTGGAGTGTGTGTGTGCGCACATACGTATGCACGTGTTGTGGAGGTTTTGTTTGCTTCTAAAGTGCAAAACCCCTGAAGAGCAGTTTGAGAGCAGGAGATGGAATCTTGCTGCAGAAACATTCAGTAAGATCATGCTTGTGCAGCACAAAATGTTTGAAAGCTATTACACTTTGTGTTTCTGGAGTGGATAATTCTTGCCTTGATGTTGCTGATTAGAAGATAGAAAATAGAATGGGTTGTTAACTATTTTGACCTTTTTCTTTCTTTCTTTTTTGGTTCCTTTCCACATTTACTGCATGGGAAAACACCCAAATGGTGATACGTGGTTTAGGGATTCGGTCGTACCGGTCTTGGAGGACTATGGACAACTGTTGATGACTTATAGGTTTTTATGTTAGATGACACAACAGGAGTTTTCCTATTACTCCTCAACTTATACACTTGAGTTTCAGAGAAAATCACTTGTTCTGGGGTTTTTAGTTTTATAGGGCTCCACTGTTGTTCCCACAACATCGGTTAAGGCTTCAGGTTTCTTTTTGTTTCATTCTTGGTCGGATTTCTGTGTTAGAGCAGAAGTGGTAGTACTGAATTGTAGCTTGATCTGTAAAACTTGATTCAGTTACAAAGAAACACATCTTAGATAATAGAATGACTGAACTGCTTTTATATCTGAACTTTGCCATCATGAGTAAAGGTTTTGAATCAAAAGTTATCAATGTTAGGAGCAAGCCTTTAAATTAACAATACAATGAATAAATTGCTCTTTTTCTTCTTCTAACCTTGTATTTAAATGTGTTTTAAGTGAATGGAGTTCATTCTTGTTTAAAAAAACAAAAAAGGGAAAAAAAGAGCTTGGAGGTATGAGGACTTCAGGTTGTGCTCTTGCTTTGCCTAGGTTTCCTGTTCTGTTGCATGACACAACTTCTGTTGTGCTGTTGATATGTAGCACTTTCCAGTAGGTCTGTCAAATTGTGCAATGCATTTTTTTATATTGACAACCAAAACAATAAAGGTTATTTTTTGGAAGAACCTGGGTTTAATGCCTTTATTTTCTACCTGGATGTGGCAAAATGGTAAGTGGAATTGTTCCTGGACCAGGACCAGCACTTGCCATCCTCTTCGCAAGTCTGAAAGATGACAAGGACTCGTTTCCTATTAGCAGTGCTGAAGTTGTCCCTTTGATCTGTGTTTGGCTTTCCTATTGCAAGGCTTCTATCCTCTGCTGAGCTTCTGAAGCTTGGACTCCTTTTAAGACTTAGAGACTGGGAATGGACAGTTGGGCTAAAGCACCATCTCCACAAGTGCAGGTGTCTGCAGAGTGTACATGTTTCTTCACCCTGTGAAGAATAACCGGTGAGCTGCTCTTTCACATTTTGCATAGATTTCCAAATGTCCTGATGTTCTGATGTGCTCCTGAAGTTGTCAGACACATGTTGTTAATTATATTAAGAATAACAGTGAGAGCAAGCCCTTTTGACAAAGCTTTTCTTTCTGCACCTAACACGTTGGTAATTCAAAGCCCTGGTATAAAACTCTTAAGCCCTTAGGGGCTGCACCAATGCCCTGAGCCCTGATGGTCTTGCTTGCAGCCTTGGACCTTGGGCTCTTGGCTGACATACTGCCTGGCCAGTGGACTCCACAGAGCAGCACTGAGATGGATAACACAGTATTTCCATGGAACTAATGTCAGTGTTAGGCACTGAGCTGCTTAAATCCATTAAAAAGCTGAAACAAATAACATTTCATCTTTGCTGTTACTGACTGATTCTTGATTTTCCCTGGTAGGATGCTTCAGTTGTCACCTCATTGGTGTATTGGATTTTCTTGCCCAGTGGAAGCAGCATTGGGTGACTGAGGCTGTAGCTGAAGTGAAAGGTAACAGATGAGTGAAAAGAGGGACTTCATTTCAAAATCATTCCACAAGAGTTGATGCTGATTAATCTCATCCTTGCGATTGGTGGTTTTGACTTCGTACAGTGTACAAGAACTTTTGATGAGTCAGGCCTGTGGTTCCAGGGGAAGGTAGGGCAGTGTTCTAACTCTGTTAATTTTTCACATATCTCAGCTTGATCTCACATAAAGCATTTTGGTAGGGGAAGGCAGTGAATAACAGTGCTACTTAAACAGCAATAAACCAACATCTCAGCCTGACTTCGCTCTCAGCCAAGCATTACAAATGCCAGTGTTACTGCAGTGATGCTATCAAACCTCTCTGGGTGGAAGCTGTGGCTGGAGAGCACTGTTTCTTTACTGCTGATTTTGTGGTGATTTCAGGGTGGCTGGTATGTGCCAAAATGGAATGGCTCATTTTTGTGGCTGATTCTGCAAATCCTTACACACTGCTAAAAGTGGACCTACGCTTGCTCTATGGAAATTATGCCAAATAGAATCACTGCTGTAAGGGAATTGGCCCTTCAGTGGGCAAATAGCTCAGGGATCCCTGTAAGTAAAAGAATAGAAAGCAATGCTCACTAGATTTTAATTATTTTAACCTGTATTTACCCTCAGGAGCTCTTCTATGCTTATTCTTGTCCCTGAGGGCTTTCTCCTGAGGGTGTGGGCAGACAATGAATAGTTGGGTGTCGGGGAAGTTCCCTGTGTCCAAACATGGAAGAGTCCCTGTTGTCATCCAGAGAGATGTTTAATGTGTTCCTGGCTTGGAACAAGGTGTGTATATGACAAACCTCAATGCCTTTCCATCACACAATGGAAACAAAACCACAAAAGATGAGACTCCTCACATCCCTAAGTAATGCGGCTGCCTGCCCTTTTGACATGTCTTATGAAAGCCTGTTTGTGACTCCTCCATCTCAACTGTTCATTCGTCTAAGGCTTTGAAAGCCAACAGCTTCATTTGCAATCAGGTTAAATAGAGAACTTCTGAAAGGAAGCCACACAACCACCTCTGCGTTAGGGCTACTGTTGACCCTCACATCTTCTCTTTACTGTGCAGTCCAACCTCAGTCATTCAGCATGTGATTCTAACCTGTTTAATGTCCCTCCCTTTTCTGAAGCTGCCCCATCTTCTCAGAGAAGTGAGAAGAGCTTTTCAAGAAGCCTCTATGTCTGCCTAGATTGACAGGGAACCAACTGTATTGGGATAGACAAAAGGATAGTCTACCTACAGAACCTAAATAAACTCGTATCTGACAGCATCAGTGGCTGTTTGCTATTATCAGCCTGCAAAAATGAGTATAATGCAGGTACAAGAAATGCTTTAGTAATGCAGTTGTGTCACTTTGTGCATCAGATTGCAGTCACTGTTCTGTCTCGATTACATAGGCATGCACTTTCATTCCAACTCCTCAGGGGGTGCTGGTCATCACTTCGTGACCTCAGCCCTTTGAAGTTTGATGTTCTGGTATCAGCCAGCCCATCTGCCTTGCTGCATCCTAAATGCCTGTGGCAAAGCACTGTTCTCTTTCAAGCATATTGGAGGAGAGCAGCAGCTTGCCATAGTTTTGCATAAGCTTGTGTCTCCCTTCTTCAAGCTCCTGTGTGGGTCAGCTCAGGCTCTGGAGGTGAGGTGACTGCAGGGCTGGCAGTGCCCTCATGGGAAGATCAACTCTTCGTTTTCAGGTTGCTCTTCCTGTAATGTGAACTGGTACAGACCATCTGACTCACTTTGACATCCTGTTCGAGCTTCTGAGGAAACCTGTTGTCTTTTCCAAGGAAAACACTTTCATTTGGCTATTTACATATTCACAAGGTGAAAGAAAAGAGAGGAAACCGCAGGGACTGGCCCTGCATAATCCTCTGGCTCAGCAAGGCTGAAGTGGTTTGTGTAAGCCATTGGAAATGGTGATGTCTAAGCCCTCAGGTTGTAAATGTCTTCCTGTTTGTGGTGGTTTGCTGACACTACTTGATAAGGTCAGCAGATGTTGCTTCTGCCTTGGGGATAAGCACATCCCCAGTCAGTGATCTTTTTCCATTCACTGTTCTTCCTCTATTAAAAATTAAGGATATTGATATTAAATATACCTAACACTATATTAGTATAATTTATATACTATATAATTAATATAGAATATAAAATTTAATTAAATATAATTAAATAGAATTAATTGAGGATATTGATATTAAGAATTAAGGATATTGATAAAAATTAAGGTTGAAATTGCACTTTTTGGACCTTGGAAAATTTGGCAGACATGAATTAAGCAGAGGAATTAGAAAGAGTGCCCCAGCTACTATTGTATCTGCTGCTCATGGGGATGGTGCTGAGATTCCTAGGACTGGCAGGTACCTTCCTTATGCAGAAGGCATCATGAACAAATGCCCACCTTTGGACTCACCATGCCTGCACAAGGCTCAAACAGGTCAGAGGAGGTTAATGAAAGCATTCTCTGAATTCAAGATGTGTCACTAACCAAAGAACTGTGCTATTTGTGTTACCATCAGAACCCAAGCTAACAGTCTCAGATCTGCCCACTTCTTTCTGCCTGTTGTCGCTATGTGACATGGTGGCATCTGAAATGGATTCCTTTTGAGAGGAATTCTTCCCCTGGCTCTGTCAAGGAGTTTGGTTCCGCTGTTCCTTTTGGGAAACTGGAATGTTTTTCTAGGACCTCCCAGACTGGTGCATTTTAGGGACTGGCAGTGACTTGGCTGATGTCAAGAAACCACTCTTCCTGGAGAAGTCTGGGTAGAACAGGACCAGTTCTCCAGCAATGGGAGGAGGAAGAGCTACAGCTCCTCAGCCCTAATGGTTCCATCTTGAAGAACCACCACAGCAGAAGGGTGAGTTGGGCACTGATGTATTGAGAGGATTTAAAAGGAGAACGGAGAGGATGAACTGATACCAAAATCCCTCACTCCAGCTCCCATTGGGCTTTTCACAGCCTTGGAGAGAAGGAGCACTGGTACACAGGGGCTCAATCCAGCTGCAATTCCCTGGGTATTCAGAACATAAAGAGGGCTGTGTGCTGGTGTGAACCACCACCAGTGAGCACAGGGATGGCAGCAGGAAGCAGAGTAATTTTTGCTTGTGTTTTAAGTAGGTGTTTCAAGTAAAATCATTTTTTAGATATAGCTAAATAATGTTACACTTTCTGAACTGATTTTTTTCATTTTCTATTGCTCCTCGACTGTTTGAGTGTCTCTGCCCTGTTACCAGCTCCAGGACCAGTGAGTATGGTCCATTACACCAGTGTGTATGGCTGTGTATGTCACCAGCCGTGTTTCGGTGTGGTGGTTGTGGCTGAGCTAACCCAGCAATAATTCACCCTTCAGAAGTGGGGGCTGATGTGAAAACAATTTTACCCACTGGTGTATCCAAACAAGGATGAGGATACAGCAGCTTCTTAAGGAACTTAAGAAACAAAACTCCAAGTCTATGAATAAAAATGGATGGGAAAGGAGGATACGTGCTCTTTCTAGCATCTGTAACATTAGGACCAGAAACAGCTACTTCAGTTTGCTGTTTAATAAAACATCAGGTTTATAGGGCAAAAAAATATTGTAAAGAAGAATTACATGGTGGAAAAAAAGAATCCAACAAGAATAATTTTATTTAATCTCATTGTAATTAAATTCCAGGTTCTACCCAAATATAATGACAAAATTATTAAACCCATTCACCTATTAAGTAGCACATATATTATTTATCCCTTTCAGTATTAAAATATAAAAGTTTAAAATCTGAATAAATATATATAACCTATGTAGTTGTTAAACGTATAAAAATAGATGTATTATATGAATTCATAAATGCAGTTCACTTAGAAGTATAAAATCAGTCTATTGACAGCTTCTGAGATAAAATTGCAAGATAAAAATATAAATAACATTAAAATGACTGCAGTCATGCTTTTCTGTTTGTTCATGTTGTATTGGTTAATTAGATCACCCTGGCTTATGTTAGTCCATCCTTTTTCTATGCTGTTGCAAATAAAACAGTATAAATAGTTCTATAATAAATACGATCAATAACTGAAGACATTCATCCTTTACATATTAAACTAGATTATAGAGTTAAAATATGTAGAATAGCAAATACATGATCATTGCTGTTCCTGGCATCAAACTGATCACAGCACTACTGATAGGTCACATTTAGCCAAGTCTAGTATCTTGTTTCCTCATCCTGGTCTATTGCATTTCTGCTGAAGAGTACATTTTGGTTGTGTTCTGCATAAATTGTTCGTATCTCTCTAAAACCCACCAGATGTACATCTTCTTCTCTGCTGTTTTCATCCTCTGGACCTGGCTACCATCCACCTGTGGAAGGTCCTGGTTCTGGCAGGTGTAAAGTGCAGCTCGTTCACTCAGTGTCACATTCAGCTGGTTGATGTTCGCATCGACGGACCGAGTTAAGTTCTTCCCGCAGATTAATTCTATGTCACTTCTCAGGTCTCGCAAAATGTTGTAAAAGACATGGAAAAAGCAGCAATCTGCATCAAAAGCTGGGCACGTGGGTATCTTCTGCACCATGTTTTTGGCTTGGGAGGCAGCAAAGAGCCAGCTTGCAGTTCGGGGTGTTACAGAGCTACACGTATTCTGTAGGGGAGGAAGAGGAGAGACATTATTAATCTTTAGGTTTGCATCTTTCCTGGTAATCACTTTGTGTTTGAATGTCTGGGCACATCACACCTATCTTTCAGTTCGTGCATGCTTGGGTTTCTTTGTTGTTGTTAAATGGCTGTATTAACACCTACGCTCCTTTTATTGAGTAGGTATTGCACACTGTGTGCAGCACTTTCTGTCTTAATACCCTGCTTGGCTTTGGTTTTTTTCCTTTGCCATATGGGCAAACTCTACTCACGCAAAGATGTGCTTGGGCCTGAGCATATTTTCATCTGTTTCAGCAGAGGTGGTTTTGATTT
The DNA here is from genome assembly GCA_026283785.1 of Coracopsis vasa. NCBI lineage: Eukaryota > Metazoa > Chordata > Aves > Psittaciformes > Psittacidae > Coracopsis > Coracopsis vasa. The sequence continues at coordinate 6,333 of JANHGB010004280.1, read as the reverse complement.
CAAGAATGAATTTGGGGGAAGTGTTAATGTTGATTGGTATCAACGTGTTCCCAGGAATTGAGATTTGTCTGAAGGATTGACAGTTGGGTTCAGTGCACATTGCACCATCTCCAAGCAGGACTTCTGACAGAAGTGCTCCTGACTACTGTAGCACTAGGATCAGACCCAAGAGCAAAGCAATTCTCACCATGTTTCCAGTGATCACCTCAAAACAGATGCCTGCTTCAAGCCCAGCGTGACTCAGGAAGCCGAGGAGGAGCAATGCTCTTAATCTGGATCAAAGCTAGCAGTTAGCTGAGGCAAAGTTGCCCAAACTTTCCCCAGCTGTTCTAGACACTGCTCCAACTCTGCCCTAAAACACTTCAATGTAAATGCCTTCCTTTATGTGTGAAATACAGAGAAGAGACTATGTTAAGGTTCTAACCCAGATATTTCTCTTCTGATGATCTTTCTAGTGTTTTATAATAATTCAAGAGATTTCTGCACAAAGACACAGCAAATGCAAAATAGTACACTTACGTAGTTCTTAAACAAGGTGGTTGCTTGCCTTTCTATCACCGATGCTAAGGGCTTTATTCGGGTAGCAAAATGCTTCTGCATCTGTCCTGTAGTAATTTTGCTTCCTTCTGAGATGGCTGTTGGTGCCAAGGAGCCCAGAGGAACCAGTGAACAGAAGAGGAAGATTGCAAACCTGTTGATCTCTGCATTCAAATAAAGAAGGGAAGGAAGACAAGAAAAGAACACGATGATCAGTCTCAAGCCTCTACATCATTTTTGCAAAGCTTCCTGCTTTGTGCAGCGCACTAAATGCCTAAAGGTATCGACCTGAAGTGGCTGAGCTAATGATGAACACCAACCAGTGCAGCGTTACAACGAGTAGCAAGGTTAAATGGTACCCACCTGCTCGGCATCTCATGGTGGGCTTGGAGAGCAGCTGACTTGGCCGAAAGCTGGCTGGACGCTGGCGTTCGAGCTGTTTGTTGCCTGCAGTGCTGTGGATGTGACCAGCCAAGCTGCGTTTAAGTACCCTGGAGGTTTGCGTCAGTGGCTCCCCCATGGGTTTTTTTCTTTGCTGGTGATAGTTTGGGGTTTTTTCTTTTTTGGCAGATTACATCAAAACTTGGTTCAAATGAGTCTTTGCTGATTGTGATCTAGATGCAGTTTCAAACTGACATGGATGGTGTCCTGTATCATCTGTCTGGCTGGGACTTCAGGATGCTTGGCTTAGCCATCCCATCTAAACCTTTGGGCTCTCCACAATGGAGGATTTAGAACATAAGCTCGGATGTTGTTTTTGAGAACATGGTTGGAGCACATTATTGGTGCCCAAAGTCAGAATCCTTCTGCAGGATCAACGTAAGAGTGGGCTAATGTGAGGAGTGAAAAAAGCCCTGAGGGGCTTGTGTGCAAGGCATGGTCAGGCCTCCAGGTCGACTTGGAAATCCTTTTGCTGGATGTCGGTGAGGCCTCCTCACATAACCTAACAGAGGATGTCCAGGATCCCACCTCCCCATCTCTGTTGCCCATCTCTCTAACTCCCCTGAGGTGATTTTCCTTTTCCAGCAACTAAATGCAGGAAATTCTCATACACACCAAAACAGAAGAAAGCTGTTCCTAGGATTTAAGTATGAGGCGGTGATCAGAAGAGGTCCTGTAGAAGTACTGATAGTTTAGGACACACAGGAGGGCAGAGGAAACACGTATGAACATACCTTTGTGAAAATTCGACACATACACACTTGTACTTCCCACCTCTGTCATGAAAGGTATCTGAAGATACCTTCTGAAGTCTGCTGAAAAGATGCCTGAAAGTAGTCATAGATTCAAAGATGAATAAGAGAGAAAGATGTTTCTTTGTGCAGGGTGTGTAGGAACATCTCTATGAAGACAGTGATGGGTACAGGTGGCTCCTTTCATGTAGAAGGGTGATCTTGGAGGGTTGCTTGTTTGGAAGCACCAAAAAAAGCAGAGTTGTAAGATGTGTGGAAGATAAGCTGTAAAATGCATTGTGAGATGTGCAGAAGGTGCATGAGCTTTCATGCATAAGAGACCACTGTACATTGGGCACTGCCAGTCCCCTTCCAGCTGCCTTAGATGGGTACAGCCAGGGAAGACAGGCAAAGAATCACAGCCATTCTTCTTCCAAGAGGAGGGGACATCTCCATGCAGCACCAATGGCAGTGGGGCCCAGTTATTTGTAACAGTGATACAAGAGAGAGAAGCAGTGTTCTCACAGCTTGGCTTTTCCACAAAACACAGTTCAACCCCTGGTGATGCTTCTTCAAAGTTCTGTAGAAGGTTTGACTTCATTTTCTACTGAGTCAAGGGTGGCCGTTTGCGGGGCTGTTCCACCTCATGGCATGTTACTATCTCGGCACATCATTTCCTATCATTACCCAGCTGATAAGGGAGCAGATTGGCATCTGTCCCGTGAAACCCAACCCCAGTGGAAGTTCAGCTTTCCATCACGTAACCACCAGACGCCACAGAGCCTCTGCAATTCATCTGGTGAGGTTTTGCTGACACAGGCTGCTCTGTAGACTCCCTAAACCGGAATTTGTAGCCATTGCCTCAACACCTATCACTGGAAAAAACAGGCCTCAGAGTGCAGAGACCTGAATCTGACCCGAGACAGAGCTGTGGCTTTTGCTCCTGGGGCTCACCTTCTTTTTCCTAGCGTGGGAGCTGGTGTTTTTAGCAGTGAACCTGGTTTTCCGATGGCCTGGTGCTGCTGTGGTGATGGTGGTGCCCTCCACATGAGTGAGCAGCAGCACTTTTACAGCTAACTGAGAACCTGGCTGCTTCCTCCCCGAAACCTGAGTGACACTCAGGATGTAATTAAGTGAGATGGCAAAAGCCGTATCACAGGTCCTTGGCCAAGGGACAGGGTTGAGGCTGCACCCTGCAATTGCTCCATAAGGCTGGGAGAAACCCCCAGAACCCAGGGGGATATCCAGGAAACCAGGGATTTATTCCCAGCCTGGGGAGCCCAGTGCTGTCCCAGGCTGACTCCACTTGCAGAGCTTGGTCCCCAGGGTGCCCGCGTCCCTGCCATCTCCTAGCGACAGGGACTCTTGTCACTGAGCCAGGGAATTCCGTGCTGGGCTGGGGCTGGATGGCAGCACCTGGTCCTTGCAGCATCTTGGCTGCTCTTCAGGAGCAGCTGAGGCTCCTGACTCTGCAGGACTTCCCCTGTGGCCTTGGCAGCTGGGTAGGGTCCAGGGGGACACAGCCATGGATGTGGATTGGGGTCTGTGGTCTGCACGGCTGTCACTGCCTCTCCTCTCTCCCTCCCTGCAGAACAAGTCCCGCTTTGCTGCACGCAGGAGACCCCGTGGAGGGCAGCCAGGGCTGTGGGCAGACCGGGCCAGGCAGGAGGAGGAGATGCCACTGGGTGAGGAGAGCCCTGAGGCACTGATAGAGCTGCTGAAGGACGAACACAGCCCCTGGGCCTTGCCACCGGGCTGCAGCTCCCAGGACCAGCTCCTGCGGGAAATGGCTGTGCTGGAGCCCGAGCTCATCCGTGGTTCCAACGTCTTCCAGGTCCTCAGGTCCCTGCGGATCGTTGACAAGGGAGTAAGTGCAGCTGCTGGTGCCTGTAAAGCCACCCATCTCCAGGGCAGGAAACCACATCTTCCTGTTGGGAGGGAAAAGGCACCTTCCCCATCCCTGGGACTCCCCAGATGCCACTATTGCTGCTGGAATAGAGCTACTGCCCCATCCCCAGCGTATTGCACTAATCCATGTTACACATGTCATGTGGATCAACACTGCATGTCTGTGTCACCTTGGCCAGGAAGTGGCTCAGGGACACGTTGGCCAAACCCAACTCTTTGCAGGTGAAGGAGGTTGATGCGGGTCTGTTGCAGTTACAGCAGCTGGAGGAGCTCATCCTCAGTGCCAACCACATCAGTAGGGTAACCTCAGCCAACCTGCCCCGGACTCTGAAGGTGAGCAAGCAATCCCTTGTGATGGCAGGATGGGGAAGGAGGTCCCATCTGGGAACACAATGCAAGCTGAAGAGCCTGGGGGAATGTCAGGAACAGCTCATTGCAAAGGATGGTTCTTGTTCTCTCTGTCCTGGACAGGTTCTGGAGCTCTGCTGCAATGCTGTGGCTGATCTGCAGGACCTGTGTGCTCAGCCTCCTCCGGAGCTTCAGCACTTGGGGCTGGGATACAACAGGCTGTGCGAACCTTTGCAGGACAAGTGCCTCACTGCAGCCTTCTGGTAATGCCATAGACTGAATGTGGGCTCCTGAAAGGCCAAGGTGTGGAACAGGGAGATCACCTGGGGAGCTGTTTTGACACCCTGCCCACCACAGTTCCCATGTCCCTGGGCAGCTTACTCTTTCCATGCCTTTCCCAAAGCTCCTGCTGGGAGTCTGCTCTGGAAAGGGTCTAAAGCTTAGGCTACACCACCAAATGATGCAGCGGGATGGTTCATGGATGCTAAAGAAACATGGGTTTGAGTTGTGGGGTAGACTGACAATGGGCCATATGGCTAAGGAATTTGGTATTGGCCTCTTGAGATTGTACCATTGGATTCCCCGGTTTGACCCAGTTTGTGCTGGGGCAACACAGTTTTTGTTTCTTTTTTGCCCCAGGATAGCAGCTCTCTGGATGCTCTTTGCCTAACCTTCTTCTGTGTTCTCTCCTTAGGCCGAATCTTGTATCCCTTGACCTGAGCTTTAACAACTTAACAGATCTGCCGGGGCTCGTCTCCCAGCTGTCCAGTCTGGAGAAGCTCCGCATCCTGGTGCTCAAAGGGAACCCACTGGCTCTCATTTCCACTTACAGAGGCTTCATTGTGGACAGCCTGCCCAAGCTCTCTGTCCTCGATGACATCCATGTAGGGTTTGGTGAGAGGCATCAGTTCCTTGGTTTGGCAAATCAGCCAGGTCAGTCTTCACCCTTTAACTTCTGTGTGCTGCCTCCGTGATTCGGGAGGTGGTTTCATCATGGCTGAGCTAGGAGTCCTCAGGGCAAATGCTGGATCCAGTATCGACTTCCCTCTTGCCTCTCCTCAAATTGAGATCTTTGTGCTTTTTTACCCCACTAGTACAAGTGGGGAGACAGGCAGAGGACCCTGCAGCAGTGTAATTACACTGGAGGCAGTTTTAGCCTTAGTCAGGTCCAAAGATTGCAAGAACAACCTAGTCCTAGCACTCATTTGGTGCTATGGTCTGTCCCCATCTTTGCTTCCTAGACACTGTCTGGTTTCAGACTGTTTTCCTCTCCAGCTGCTGAAAGAGGAACATCTCCCCTGGGGAAGATGCTCACATGGGTGCTGCACTGTCCACAAAAAGCAGTGCCACCTCTGCAGCGTGGCACATCCCCGACTGGGATGAGAGCAGGGGGCACCCCGGGGGTAGGAACCCCTTCTTGATAGCCCCTACTTAACGAGTTTATGTGCTAGATGTGCTCTTTGGAGTCTGAAGTGTTAACCAAGGAGGCAAAGCAACCAAGGCAGATGTTTGTGTGGCTTTGGAGTGACCCCACGTGGCAGTGGCTTGTCACAGCGTTAGCACAGGGTGGCAGGGAGGGATGCCATGTGATGGGACACATCCTTGCCTGGTTTCCAGCAGTGATTTCACCTTGCTGTGTACTGTCCTCACTCTGGAAGGAGCACACTGCAGCTCCATAGCAAGATTGTCTTTCCTTTTAGAGCTGATGAGGAGTGAAGCACGAGTGGTTGTGAGTGTTGGGGACATGAAAGGAGTCCCTGATCCCAGCACTCTTCAGCAGCTGGCAGATAACTCTGACTTTCCAGTGATCACCTACAGCTACTGTGTGACATATGAGTTTGTGGAGGGAGAGGAGCTTGGCGATGGCAGCACCACTGAGGTTTGTGCTTAATAGAGCACCTGAAAGCAACAGGCGGTGGCAGGTCACAGCAAAGGGGGATTTCACCTCCCAGCTGCAGAGCTCTGCGCCTGGTCCTGATGCAGACACAACTGGACATGCTTCCAAGAGATCCCCCTCTGTTCCAGGTAACAAAAATCCATGAGAGTCTTGAGGGGGGCACCTTGGATGTGGACAGCTCTGCTCAGGACGCAGGAGAAACAAAGAGCCAGCAGGACCCTGCAGCCACAGAGGAGCCCAAGGCCAGTTCTGGTAAGGAGGAATTCTAAGTCTCCCGCCCCACTGCTCAGACTCTTCCTGGCATATGGTGCCATCAGGATGTCCCTTATAGTGTTGGCTGCAGCTGGGCTGTTACTGGGACTGATGGATAATGAATTGTCACTGGTTATGTCCCGGGGGTCCTTCTGTCCTCAGGAAGGAGAGCTCTTTTAGAGGGTTTTTGTGTTCCTGCACAGCAAAACCCCAGAAGGA
>JANHGB010004279.1:0-18264 GCA_026283785.1 Coracopsis vasa | reverse complement strand
TAATTGTGGGGTGGGGAGAAGTCATCTCCACCTGGTAAGCAGTTCATACCCTGGAGCAGAGGAGGGGAGGCACATCAAAGGGCAGGAAGCTGGAACAGGGGTGGGAAGACAGGAAGGAGGAGAGCTGGGGGGTAAAACAGGGCAAAGAGGGGGGGCACCAGACATGCTCTGAGCACTTCATGCAAGAATGAAGCCTGCCCCACATTTCTGGGTGATGAGGAAGCTGCAGGCCGGGTGTATGGGGTGCATGCCCAGCGCAGGGAGCACGGAGAGCTGCAGGGGTTGGAGGACAAGGCAGTGCTGCCTGCGTGGGTGCAGATGGGGTGTACGGGCGGTGTGCGTGCATGGGGAGGCAGGAGTGGATGCAAAGCATACCCCACACTGGGGTGAGATGGCAGGAGCTTTGTGGTATGTCCAGGGGTGGGCAGGTGAAGCAGCCCATTGTGAGGGGCACATAGAGGCTGTGCATGGGGTGAGGCAGCACTGCGTTCAGGTCATGTACAGATGGGCTACAATGGCCAGGAGTTTCTTGTGTTACTAAGTTGTGTATTTCAGAGACAAGGCTTATCTGGCTCTGGGAAGAGGAGGCAACAGCACTGAGTGCGGCCAGCAAAGAACACCCCCTTGTTAGGATAAAATGGAGCTGCCAATAAAATCCAGGCCTGGGACCCGTGAAGTCCTACCTGCGGCCAGCCTGACTTAGTGCAGAAGTGAGATGGTCCCATTGTGCACCCTAGGCCACCCTGAAATCAGCTCCTGGCACCTGTGTAACAGAGAAGGTTTAGCTGGCCAGGCCTGGTGGGGAAGGCTGTCTTATCACACTGTATCCCCATGCTGTTTTTCTCCCTCCTCTAAAGGAAATGGGGCTTTGGGTTGGCCAGGCAAGTTGCGACATGTATGTAGAAACAAAAATGAACTTGCAGGAGAAAAGGCAGAGAAAGGGAAGGCAGGTGGGAATTTTCCTGTTTCTAGGAGTGGCAGAAAGTGCTTTGAAATCTGCTTATGCAAAATGGCATAAAATTACAAATTACAGTTATGACAGTAAAGGAAGTAAACAGACTCTGGAAGCGGGAACTGGCCTCTGGGATATGGGAACTCAATCCAAGGCAAGCGCACAGAAGATGGTGTGATTCACATATATACAATTACTGAATAGCTCTCCACCATGGAAATCATCCAATTAGGTAGTCAAAACACAAGAAACCAAAGACAGAGATTTAAGAAGTTGGAAAACTAAAAAAAGATGTTATGTTTAAGGGACAAACCCTATCATGGCAGGACAAGCAGTGGCTCTGCTGGGCTCTCAGGAAGGTTCCCTGAACTGCTCGGCACTGCTGCCAAAGTCCGGGTCCCTGGAGAGAGAAGCCAGAGGGATCCCTGTTCTTCTGAAAGTAGAAAAAACGAAATAGAGAGAATTAAAACAAGGACAAAGGTGGATAAAAGCAACAGCAGGCAGGTCCCTGCAGGCAGGACTACACTGCAGAGCTGGACTGGTGGTAATGCTTTTGGCCGTGCAGCATCTCACCCCTGCAGATGTGCTCAACATAAAAAACAGGGTCCAAGCAGTGCACCTAATCCTGGCTTTTCAGTATGTCCCAGAAATGCCTCACATTGAGCAGCCTTTTGCTGCTAAATGACATTAAAAAACGTTTGTTGTTGCAATTTGCTGCTGGGTTATCACAGCGCATGCCACGTACCGCACAGGGCGGGCATAGCCCAGGAAGCACATACAGAAAGGGGAAGAGTAGGACTTCTGCAGTGTATGCAGGAGCAGATCCCAAGCTCTGATCCCAGGGCCCTGGTATGTTAATGCTTGCTCAGGTTTAAGTGCTGGGGTGCTACATGGCCCTGGCTGCTGTAGCTCAGCCACAGCTCAGCTCAGGGTGCTGCTCCCCCTCTGCCAAGCTGAGCCTAAACAGGCAGCCCGGTGCTTACTGCCAGGCTCTGCATCCCGCTTCTTGGAGGATCGCTCCTACATGCCCCCATGGATTCACAATGCTTTTTTCAGGACTCCTTAAGCAGCCCCTAGCATGCTGAAACATAATTTAAAAGCTTTTAAAAATGTCATTAAATATCCTTAGAGAGTGCCTCTGCAAAGGGACTTCGTTTTCCCAGAGGCAGTGATCTGTTCACAGCACCATCAGCTCTGTCCAAGAGATGCCCAAGTAAGGCTGTTTAAAGCCCACAGCACTATTTTCTGCAGCTAAACGCTGTTTCAGCACCTTCATTCAGGAATGCGTTACTGGAGTTACACAATTGTATTTTCTATGACCTGTATACAACCTACATCTTCCTTGCGACACAGATTTATAATGTGTGGGTAACCGCAGCTCCGCTCACAGAAGGAGAGAAAAGACTCTACCGCATTAAGAAATCCAGTTAAGGAATCTCCTGCAGATGATGCTGTCCTGCCACCCAAGTGAGGAGCCCATCAGCAGGGACAGGGACTCTCCTGCTGCTGGAGCACTTTGGAGCCAGCTTCAAGTCAGCAGCTTGCCTCGGCTTCCAGGAGTGCAGGAATCATGTACAGTGTTTGGGGTAGCCTCAAACCCTCAGATATCCTCTGGTCTTGCACCTCAAGACTGTTTTATATATATATTTATGTATGCAGCTGGAAGATCTAAGGGTGCCACTGGAAGATCACTGATGGACTCTTCCACCAGCCAGGACAGCATTCTCAAGTCCTGCCTCTGAGCCACCCAGTCTCACACCACAGTCAGAGGAGAATTCTAAGCATCGCCTTTCTGAAAGAGCAAGTCACATCTCACAGCCTGCAGAGCGCAAAGACACTGGCATATGTGTTTGGCTTTGCCCATGAATAGCTGTACTGAGGCCACTAAGCCCAAGCACACATGCCTTGCACTGCAACACAGGCCCAAGTGTTTGCTAGACTAAGCTTTACATTATGCAGAAAATAAGTGAAAATCCTGTGGTCAGTGCTCTGACTTTGATTTAATACAGTTACGATCTGAAATAGCACAGAGATACCATTCATAGTGAGTTTCACTTGTTGATAAAGGTGTGCAGGGAGGGGATGAGGCTGGGACTTAGTGCAGGGGCTGAGAGTATGTGAAGACGATGAGGAGGAGAGGTGCTTCCTATGTGTGCACATGGTGCCATGGCAGTTCCCAGTAAAAGCGCCAGCACCTTCTCCACAACAGCGCTGGCTCCAAGAAAACTCAGTGTTGGTGTGTCTTGTTGGGATGGAGAGACCACTGCATCCACCAGGTGACTCCATCCTGCACCTCCTCTGAGCCACCTCATGCCACGCAGCCAAGCCACTGTGCTATCTCACCCTTTGAAAATAGCCTTTCCCAAGCTCCCCAGGCATATTTCCTGCAGGCACTTTCCCCCTATCAAAGTGCACTTTGGCTATATAAGAGTACTTGATCTCCATCTTCTTCTCTGGAGGGCTGCCAGGGTACCTGCCTGCACAAGCATTCATGGACCGCTTTGTATAGGAAAAGAGGCCACATAGTCATACTCCAGCCACCCGCTGGATGTCTCTGGTGGGATGCAGGGACTGCCATGCCCCTCCCTGCAGTAGATGATGGAGGTGTGGGGCCTCATCAGGGTGCATTCCCTCTCCCACCAGCTCCCTCATTAGTCATGCTTCCCGAGACATGGTCGCACCTCATTAGAGTTGGAAAGGGAAGGTGTTTTGCTGTGGTCTGAATGCTTCAACACCTCTGAGTAGACAGAAACCAGGAAGGGAACGTAAGGACGCAGGGTGCTGGCAGCCTGCTGACTGATTGTCATAGTAACCCTGGTTAAAGTCCCACCAGGAAAATGACTTCTCCTGCAGCACTTGACCCCACAAGGTGACAGGTACCACCAGCACCCCTGGGAGCACAACCATGCTGGCAGGCAGGCCCTGGAGTTACACAGGAAAAGACCATGAAGAGCTTTCACCCAAGCTGCAGTTCAAGGTCCCTGGGCAAGGTGCATGTGGGGTGATGGTTAACACTGGTGCCTGCTAAAAGCAGCACAACAGTGTTAATGTCTATTCTCATCCCTGGCACCTTCCTCCCTGAAGCTGTAAAAGTTCAGAGGACTTCATAAGCCACCTGTAGCAGTTTTCATGCAGGAGACTGGAGATGACACAGTTTTTGTTCTGCGACAAAAAGTAATCCAGCCTCTGGAAAGCGGGATAACACCTGTTCTGGCATCCATTATAACAACAGAATGAGCAAACAGCACTGTGTTGCACTGCAATGTGTACTTTGGCGTTTTCTGCTTTCCAGCATGGGCAGGGTGGTGGCAAAGATGGCTGGGATGGTAATGGAGCTTGGTGTAGGCAAAGTGACTTGTTCAGCACACGTAACGAGCCAGTGCCAGTGCCAGGACCAGAAGTGCTGGATCTCAGTCCTAGACAGAAGTTTTCCACTATACCATTAAAACAGACCAGCTCTTACCTGGTTACTCCACTGGGTGCTCTCTTTACAATCAAATCAGAAATTCTTTCTCTCATTTTACCTGTCTCTGTTTCTATTGATGCCTTGGCAAACACAGCGAAGGAAGATCTGCTAGGCTTGCAGGTGAGCAGGGCTGCTCCAGCTGCGTGATGGAGCTGTTAAAGGCTCAGAAACTTCATTGCTCTTCACAACATCATCTGCAGGTCCTGCATGAGAAAGAGCTTTTGTACAAGGGGCCATGCTAAGGGGATGGAAAACCTTGTGCCATGTTCGCTGGGAACGGGCAGGCACAGGGGATGGTAAAAGCAAGGAACTGGTAGGCAGACCAAATGTCACCATGTGCTCTTCAAAGCAAACCCATAAAACTCATGGTATTTGGGCCACTTTTGTGATGCAAGGGCTATGAAACTGCAAAGCTGGCAATGCCACAGCAGTACCATAGACTCTTAGAAACACTCACTCCTAAAAATATAGGTATTTTTCCAAGAAGCCAGAAAACTTCAGACTCTTTCTCCATGTCGATTCCTTGGGGCTTGAAGTTGCCTGATAGCAGTGATTCCTTCATTAAAGATAACCTGATAATGATGTTCCTTATCAGAAGAGATCAGAAAAATGCCTCCCTGACCATACCTATGGGATCAAAACACAAACAACTTCTCTGTTAAGGGCAGAGGAAAGTGACATGCACGGGAAAAAGGATGGGCAGAGACCCACTCTTTTACTGCTCTGTGGACAAGAGGTGCTGTGGGGGTAACTGCCCTCAGGGGACCAAATTAAACCACCCTGAGGGAAGCGAACTGCTGCATGTTCACTGCACCATGTGTGTGATAACTGCACCTGAACACCGCCTGAGGCAAGCGCTGTGCCCAGAGCTGCCCCCTACACCAGCGAGCCAATGCCACCGGCCAGCCTTGCTGCCCGTATGCCTGGAGCAGATGTGCTCACCACACAGCTCATCAGGTCAGTGCACGGCTCTCCACACATCCTACTGAGTGCTCCCAGGAGCTGCTTCACCATCAAGACACCACAAGAGAAGTCACTGCATGCTGCAGCAGACCTGTGCACACAGCTGCTTTGTGCCTCCTGGTAGCTTCTGTCAGGGCAAAAGTGTTATTTCTCATCCCTGTTTTGAGGTGGACACAGGTCTGCTCTCTTCCCCAAAGGGTACCAGGGGAGCAGGTGATATGGCTGTATCAGCAGTATCCCTGTGGCCCTTCCAGCACCACTGAGAATGAATTAAATATGTCTGACTGCAGGCCAGGCCCGAGGTGGAATTGGCTCTCTTACAAATTCTCCTGCTATTTGTAGCATCTCTCCAAATCCCAGGGTTCAGGCTGCTGGCTGAGAAACCTGCTGGTATCAGGTTTGGTTTGTTTCTAAGACATTTCTAAGCATTGTGGTTGCACAAGATGCTGAAACCTCATGTTCCGAAACCACAGGCAAAAGGACAGGTGCTGCCATTGCTGTTTCACAGCATCATCATTTTTGGGGGATCTCCAAGCTAGAAAGATAAACCCATCCTGGGTTTCCTAGGTCTTAACATTTCTAAAATACCAAGCAAGGCTCCTTTCTGTTCCAGGGTGCACTGGGTGGCACTGTTGCAGAGCTGGGTGCCGTTGAGCAGAGGACGCTGCAGAAACACGAAGCCTGTGAAGGCACCCTGCTCCCTGCACTGCCCTGGCTGCAGGCACAGCAGCTGGGCCAGCATCACTCTGTGCAAAGCAGGACCTCAGTGGCCTTTCTGACCTGTTGCAGCTGTTGTAGAGTTCCATAGTACAGCTTCCTAACCTTCATTTGACATGTTTAGCACTTAATTTTTTCCAACCGATAGTGCTGATGCTTTTCTTTGATCTTTTTTCTCTAGGAAGACAAGGAACCCTCCTGAAAGCAGCCCGCTTGAGAAACACTGTGTCCCCACACAGAGACTTTTCGGAGCAGGGAAAACACCACTAGGGAAGCATAAGCAAGGCCATGACCTGGAGCAGAGGCAAGCCGTCCTGGGAATCTCCTACTCCAGGGACGTTTTGATCTGTGTTTTCAGGGATGTTGTGATGTGTGAAAGCACTGCCATCACTGGCCTCCTTTCCCCAAAAACATTTCTGGCAGTGGGCAGTTCCTCAGTTGCAGGTTTAGAGTCAGACATGCAAGAAGTGCTTCTCAAAGCCTAAACTTTCCCCTAATAGTAGTGACTCCATCCCAGGTGTCAAAGCAACAGGTTACATAGCAGACGTTACCAGCATACCACAAACCAGTCATACACGTTATCAGAGTGGAAACAGAAGCATCCTTTAGCTTGGACCTACTAGGCAAAGGAGAGAGGCTGCTTTGTTAACACTTGGCATCCCTTGCAGATTTGTTTCTTTGCCAGTGTTCAGTAACCAGACAGCACCTACAGGGCCACCACTTAAGAGGAGAGTGGCACAATGAAGTCTCCTGATGGTCAACATTATCTAAGAGAAGTCACATCCCGCTGCCTACAAACATTCCTCCTAACGCTGGGTCCTGTCCAGCAGTGCCAAGCAGGTTCCCAGTAACACAACACAGGTCGTATTTGTATTGGCTCTGCAACTTTTCAAGATCTTCAGCTACATCAGAACAGCAAACCTAGGACATCAACCACTCGTGACACTGGTAAAGACTTTTGAAGCCCAGAGGAAGCAGCATTCATTCCCATCCTCTGCATTGCTCACTGTAGTGATAAACACATACAGGACTATCAACACAACACAGGACAATCAAGGGATCTCTATAGCAACTTGGTGTTTCTCACCTCTGCCTGAAATGAACCACTTCCTCTGCAGTTCTTGCCACTAAGAAGAGACTTGTTTTTTCTCAGCCTTTAAAGATTATCTTTATTTACTTCACCTGCAATAAAGTGTCTTTTAAACTCTCCCTTTGCAGCTAGTAGAGGTTTCATGTTGGGCTAAATCAGGAACCACAGGTGTCATGAAGCCTGGGACATACACTGAGACTTGCCACTGTTTCGGGACTTGTTTTTTGGTCAAGACAGAAAGAATTGAAGAAATCTGGAGTATCCAGACTCACAGTGCTTACCTGGAAGAACCCAAGAGGCCCCTTGCTGTGTTAAGGTAAACCAGAGCAAATGTGACATGCAGAGGAGCACCTTTTGGTTCCCAGAATCACTATAGAGAGCCATGCAGGCCTGAAAGGGAAAACACAAACACTTTACAAAGGCTAAAGGGTGCACCAAGGACCTGGACTATTGCTGTCTTTCAGAGCATTGTGAGAAACATGCAGAAAAAGGCAGGACACTGCCACAGCCTCAGCAGCTGGCCCCTGATGGTGGAAACAACAACAACAACAAAAAAGTCATAGGTACCTTTGGCAGTCTAACTTCTTGTAGGATACCACAGCAGCTGTGAGCATGGACTTCCAGGGGATTCCGCTGAACTTCCTTCTGGCTCCTCCATCCTCCAGCTTTGAAGATTACTGTCAAATGGAACTGAGATTTCTTCCCTCTGTTACTCATCAACAAGACAACAATCTGTCCTCAGTGCCTGCATTAATGCAACACTATGGCAGAACAAGGGTCTGGCTATCTCAGAGAATGGATTTCAGAGCCAGATTTCATCTTGGCTTTGCTCTGCTGGCTCAGAGACACGATCATCTGCACAGCACAGACACACTTAATACTTGTTCTTCCTGCCCCAGCACTCTGCTGCTCTTGCCACAGAGCTCCCCACCCAGGCAGCCACCAGATCACTGACAGCTCACCTGAGCACTTCTCAGGGGGGCAGAGGAAGGGACTGGAGCTCACATGCTGTGATAACCTAACCCAGACTCAGCCACGAGGTCTTTGTATAGCTCTAGACACTTCTTGGTTTGCAAGTCTCCATTCTGTCTGTGAGAAGAGCTCCTTATCACCACTATAGCATTTGGATTAGTTACATACAGAGTGCTGAGGCAATACATAATGCTCTGCACCACTCTTTCAACACTGTCATTTGAGGGGAACCACATAAAGTACAAACACTGATGGTGTGTGTGCTTGCAGAGAGGCCTTTCTAGCTGCCTTCTGCTGATGAAATGGGTGTGCTGCCCATTCTGCTCCAGGCAGTTCTCACCAAGCCTTCATAGTCCCACTACTTCCTGAACCACCACCACCTCCTTAATTACTAAGCCCCATTAAATCCCAACCTGAGCTCCAAAGGAGGTAGGAAAACCAATGTAGGAATGAGCACTGGAGACATGTGCTTTAAAAATCTCAGTTTATTTTATTTTCTGTGCAAATCAGTGCTACTTAACATTACTCACATTTCACAGTGCAGGGGGCAGAAATTATTACAACACTGCATAAACTGCAGTTCAGTGAGATCATTCTGGGTCCTGGATCCCATGCAACCTCCATGTGCTGATGATCTGGAATAGAAAAGAACTGCACAGCCAGCATTTCCAACAGCTGTTACTTGTAAGACAGGCTACCTCCACAGCATCGCCAAGGGAAGCCTGCTTTCCTCCTCAGGTATCACAGCTGCATGCAGACTCCAAGCATTTACAGCCAGTGGCATATAAAAAGCTTACAGCAGTTTCCAAGTCAGAGCTAGCAAAGACAGATGAGGAAAGAGTAAATGATAAGCTCTTTTCATAGCCACTTAATCTCATGTAGGACAAAGCAGAACAAAGTTGAGCAGTGGAAGGGAAAGCTGGTCCCTAGAGTAAGAGGGTATGGTCCCGGCCTGGCCAGCAGCACCCACAGCTTGCTGGCTGCTCCACAAGCAGTCACCACTGGGACAGAGGGAACAGGGCATGAAGCCAGGCAGCCCCAGCACTTGGAGAAATGACTGAAATCCTGTGTATACCCAACAGGAGAGACCCTTGGGGATACTGTACAAAAGTAGCTCATACCAGTTATCAAGAGGTTTTCTGAGGAGACAGTCATACGTGACATGGAAATTTCATTGTGCAATATTAAAAGAAATGTGTCATTTAAAGCACCCTTCCAGAGCTCAGTCAGGCCACATTGATTTGGGAAAGCAAGAGCCAACCCCACACCAGCAAGAGGGAGCCCAGCATGAGGTGGTGACATGAGGGAAGCAGAGGGATGTCTGGACAGCATCTGTACCACAGCTGGATAGTGCAGGCACCGGTCCCTAAGGTACCATGAGAGGAGCCACATTTGTTTGCTACATCAGATTCAACCCTGTCCCATAAAGCTCATTAGCAGTGGGTGGGTGGAGAGGCTGCTTCATGTCCCACCATCCACAGGGATGCTGAGGGATGGCTCAGACCTCACTCATTACTAGAAGGGCTTTTCGCTGCCCAGCCTGTCTGCAATCACTGGGTCTGGCATCTTCTGGCCACAGTACTGGAAGGTATGAACTCTGACCCCCCCACCTAGGTAATGAGGCTGTTTAGAGGCAGTGCTGCTGTTTTCCAGGAAAGAACAGACAGTCACAGAGCAGCAGAAGGCTGTGACTGACCCATTTCCAATCAAATAGAAAACTGTTTTTGTTTCCCATTTTAGTTTCTCCCTTCGAGACATCTCATAGCAACAGCTTTGCTCTGCTATTAGCAGCCTGTCCTTGTAAGGAAAAGCAAGAGCCCATTAATGAGCCAAATTTATCACCGGGAGAATTCTGCTGACCTAATTTACACTAGCCACGTATCTGACCCATTATGTTAACTTTCTCTGCCTCCTCCACAGTTAAACACCTTTCACCTTTAACCGGGACAGCAGGGAATGCAAACAGCAAGAATTAGGAAAAAAACCCCATCCAAACAAAAAAGCCATGCTGTTCTCAACATCCACAGAACTCCATAACACAGGACTTGAAGCCATGACCCAAAGTGAAAGCACAGACAGGATACTTGACGTGCTGCTGTCTATGGGCAGCAGAAAGCAATTGTCCCAACTCCCATCAGCAGCCACGTCAGTCCAACTGCAAAGCTCTAGCAGCTTGTGTTAGATCATGCACTGCCTAGGGACAGTAACAGCAGTGGTCACTTCTCTGTGTGTATCTGTCCTTCCTCAAGACAAGATGTGTGCAATTATGGTTTCAGATGCACTTGAACAGGCCCTTTGAAATCTCACCAGCTATTTATACAGAGAGATGTTTCACAGCCATGGAGCACGACACCCTTCTGCAGCTCGAAATTTTAGCTGAGAAACAAGTGGGCAGCTCTGCTCTTTCATTCCACACCTAAGTACAGCTTGGAGGGGCTGTGAGAATCACCTGCTGACCTGATGGGTAAGCTGCCTCTTGCAGTGAGAGGTGCCTTGTTTAGTGGGTGCTTGCTTTCTGGAAATGGTATCTGAGCAATCTTCTCAATATAATCCCATTTCATCCTCAAAGAAAACACAACTGTGCCAGCATTCTCCCACATGTACTAAATAAAGCAGCTCTTCAGAGTTCTGCTCATACATTATTTTTTTTTTTAATAGGAACCAAAGATTTTTGATAATACTGTTATTTTGTAAGGGATTTAAAATAGCTGTTATTGACTCTCATTTATTCCACCACTACCACTCTGCAATCATCTGCTGAATTGAGTAACATGAAGTGAGAAGATTTAGTTATCCAGACATAAGCACTTAGTGGATGCTGGACGCCAGGATCATCTCATCTGGCCTCCAAATTACTCTTTTTCTAAAGGCGGGCTGGAGTCCTGTATCATATCTGCCAGCACGGCACAAAGGTCTCCCATATCCTGGGACATCTAAGATAGCACCTGCTGTGTAAGTGCCTGGACTGCCCCAAGAGTGGCCTGTACTACCAAATGCTTATACAGCACGTTGAGCCCTGCTGTGTCTAGCTTGGCTGCGTACCCCAGACCCTCCTTGGACTGCACAGGCATTCCCTGAAGCACACTCCAAGTCATGATTTTTAGCTACACCTCTTTGCTGTGCTGCAAAAACTCTTTTCATGTTTTGCCACACTGCCCACCATGTACCTTTAGCTCTGGGAATGAAAGCAGGAAAGAATTTGTCATTCTTATGGTGCCCCAGGGGTTGATCTCTGCCATCTTCTTGTAGGTGTCTAGACTTGCAAATTCCATCTCTCTGAAGGTGAGATGCCAGCATTGTTCACCAGGACCCACAGACCTGCCAACAGACACATGGTTAGAGAATGTAATGAGGAAAAGTGTCACAGAAAACTCGCCTTCTTTGTTGTTCAAGGTAACCCAACCCCTTGACAAAGAACTGGGTGCTTCTATAGGAAAAAATTGTAGAGAAAACCCAGCAAGAAGAAATACACTCTTGGTATAGCAGAAGTGAAGCTGGGGGGGCTTGTTTGGAACACCCGGGAGAGTGATGGGGCCACACAACATTGCCTCCCTCAACGTCTCCTCTAAGGACAAATCCTGCCCTGGTACTTGGTACAGCTGGATTTGTCTTACCCTCTTTTATGCCTCCTGTCAGTCCTAGATTTGTCTTCACTCAGTGACTTTCATCATGGTGTTCACAACTTGGAAGGGGCTGGAATTTCCTTCAAAAGCAAGTATCTTGGACATCTAAATCCCCTTCACAACTCTGACCCACTGTTTCAGACAGCGCATGGTACTGATTTGCATGTTCATGGCCTAGTTAACAGCTGCTGTATTTACTCCAGGTATTTGGTTTCCCTCAGCCCTAACTGTGGCAAACTTATAACCAACCCTTAAAACTACTAGACATTAAAAAGGAACATCTTTTGTACATGCAGTCCTGCAAAACTTGACTTGAATGCACTCACCAAGAGATGCTGCACTGAGCCCTTTAACATGTCCAGCACTTAGCAGGTCACTGAGGATTTGACCCTCTGAAGTGATTACTGCAGGAGTCCCAGGGGCAAGTGTTTTTAGGACTGAGTCCATACTTTAAGAATTTGTTGAAGCACAGGACTATGCAGCCAAAAACAGCAGGAGGAACAAACAAGAGCTGGAACAAGATAACAGAGTTGTTCCTCATTAGGTGTCCTGCCATACACCATGGTTATTTCTCACTGTGCAAGTACTCAGTTGAAGTCCCTTTCCATTTTCCAACCTCCCTCTTACCACCAAGAACATACACAGGATTAAGAAAGAGTCTTCATGTCCAGGGAGCTCTGACACTGCTATCAAAAGCACCCACGTCATGCCACCCTGTTGATAAAGTTTATTAAGCTCCCTCTCAAAGTTTTTGGGCTGTTTGCCCTGCCTCTGTTCCATAGCTACCTGCCTGATGTATGAAAGTCTCAACTTCCAGCCTATATTTATTCATGGTCAGATATAACTACGTATTGTACCAAACACAGCCCTCTATTCAAACTGCAATATTCCACCATTGTCCAATACATACCAATGGAATTTATCCTCCTGGTGCATTTAAAAACACCAACATGTCCTTGCTAGCCCAGCTTTCTAGTCTCACACCAGGCCTAGTAACACTGCACTATACTCAGCTAAGTCTGCTCTCCCTGAAAGCTGTTGGCCTTTACAGAAAAGCTGTGTACAGCAGACCAGAGAAGGTCACATGCTACTTAGTGATAACAGTGCATTAACCATTCCCTCGTGGTCTGTCCCAGAATGGATTTGCTTATTATAGCTGCATTCCCACATTTTCCAGCTCTCACATGTTGATCCAAACACCTTTTTGCCCAGCACACCTGTCTCTGACTGGCAGTGGTGAATACTTCTCCAGTTCACTGGCCTGCAGCTACATCCTCCTCCAAAACAACCCTTTCCCAATCCCCACCGGGCCACAACAGCCCCAGGGGCTGTCTGATATGCCAGCTAAGCCGTGGCCTGCAGCAAAAGCCAAAGAAACCATCTTGCTCACCTATCCTTACTTCTGGTTTTATTAATTCAGGTTTCTAAAGGCCCCAGTCAGGTAGTCCTACTCCTGCTCTGCTCAAGATCCCCTGTCTGTCACCACTGCACTTACTGAAGCTGCCAGCTTTAATGGGTCAAGATAACTGAAATTCACATTCATCTGACAGACAGCACAGCATCTCAACCTGAATGGGGTCCCTTGCATTGCTGCAAAGCAGGTTCTAATCACTAGCAGGAGGATCATGAAAGCAGGACATGGATGGTGTAATTTCACTAGGAACAAGAAGCTATCCAGAGCAAATTTGGCAGGGATTTGCCAAAGCCACAAAAGGCTTAAACTGCCAGTCCCAAACTGACCTCTGCGGAGTATTCCTGATTCTAAGTTTCAGTATGACAACTTCCCGTTTCTTGGGTTATGAGGGGATGTTCACTTTATTTACAATAGCTCATTCTTGGAATTTCATGACTCACCGATCAGGCCACATTATATACAGAACACACTGCTGAGAGGTACCCAGTCATAGGGCTGTTTGCTGGTCAGGGCTATGTTTATTGAACAGGACCTTATCACTATTACTTCTTTAGTGTCAACAATACAGTGGGAACTGATAAGATTGAAAACAAACAGGGACACTCCTATCAAAATGAGTTTAGCCTTGCGTACACAGAACAAGGAGAAGAGGTAAAAGTGTACAGTGTAAGAACAGTTCTGCACTAGCTCCTCTGGGGCCACACTCTGTGCAACAAGCACCTTTGTGCAAGGCACCTCGGTCTCAATAGTGTCTGTGTTCCAGTACTTGCTTATTGAGCACTATTTTCTGGCAAGCTCCAAACCTCAATCACATTGATGGTCTTAAAAAGAAGCCTTTACTGCTTTGCAGGCTGTGTTGGAGCAAACAACTACAGGATAAGGCTCTCAAGAGCTGGAGGAACCGGTCCAACTTGCTGATCAAAAATGGAAGACTTTAGTCCCTGCTTCACAGAGGGTTTTGCAAACACTGCTGCATTTATAGAAGCAACATAGCTGCTCCCTTACAAGCTTTTCCTCAGACAGAAATTGTTCTGTGCCACCGCTGCTGTTGCTGTGCTCTTCAGGAACAGCTTGAGAAGCTGTGAAATGTATGACGAGGGCTGGGTGACTGTGTAGGAAGAAAAATCATGCAGAGAGAACGTGTGGGATCCGAGCTTGTACATTACTTGGTTATATTTCATGTGCTTGTTTTAGGAGGGTGTGCTCATGTAATTTGTATGAAGATTAGAGCTATTGTTATTTACTAGCCTTATACTTGCTGGGAACAAGACAGGCCCATGGCAGTCTTATCCAAGCTTTAAAAGGAGCAGCCACGCTCCAGCCACATGAGCCCCAGGTAGTAAGAACATGATGGCTCTGCTTTCCTTTCTATTCTATTCCTTTCTTTCCTCCCTACCCCGCTAACAATAGAGATTCTGTTACTATTGTGGGGTTTTTTTGTTTAGTCAAACATAAGCACAGTTCAAGCCCCAAGTTTTACCTAGTCACTTCCAGACAGGATTACTGCCTCAGCCTTACAGCCTTGCTCAGGTGAGACGCAAGTGAAACTGAAAAGAGCACAGATTAGCCATGCAGTTCCATAGTGGGCTCAAGGTGTAATTCACCAAATTACTTCTTGAATCACAGGCTCTGCCACATTAGGGAGGAAAAAGTTATGAATCAGTGAGTCACCATGCCTGACTGCCACTCTTCTTTTAGCACTTGATACCAACTCCCACAGCACAAGGGCAAACAAGGTAAGCAACCCTCCCACAGTCACCTGCTCAGCTGCCTCTGAGCCAGGCTGAGCTAAAAAACATATAACCGCCTAGTTTTTTCTATGTGTATCTTGGGCTATTTAATGAATACAGTATACAGCACCTCACCTCCACCTTCAGGCCAATAAACAATGATGTGTGCTGAAGGAAAAGAGCTGAAACGTCCATTACAGACTTGAAAAAGAACAGGGTAGCTCTCTCTCTCCCTCAAAAACAAAATCAATATATAGTTACGTTGGCATTACGACAATAGTAGGAAGGAGTGGCTGGCCCCACAGCTGTGTACCATTTCACAACTGACTTATTTCCAGGTATCACAAAACAGCGAATCAAGACTTGAAGCTCTTTTAGTACACATCAGACACTGACATTATAGTCATAGACCAGCAACTTTTAAAAAGTCAGTATAAATGGTTTGTATTATTCATATTGAAATGAATTTTCCCCTAGCACCAATGCAACTCAGTCTGCAAAGTTACCTTCCCAGGTACAATTTATTGTTATCAAAACATATGGATTTTGGAAGACTGACTTCAACATGCAGTATCAATTGGAACCGCTTTTCATAGTTGCAGACACCACTACTTAACTGTAAACCAAATTGCTTAACCCTTATGCACAGAAAACCTCTCCACAAATGAAGCAGCCAGGTATTTTTACAGAAAGAAGTGAACATCATCTTAGTCTCCGTGGTCTTCAGGGGCAGTAAAGCACATTCTCTGTTCACAGACCCATGTTTTTCTTCTTGGTTTTTTTTAAACAGTAGATTTAACTGTAGGCCTTCATGGCCTTGGGACTCACCAGTAGGAACCACACAGCAGTGTGAGTTGAGTGGGGTCCTGGCAGCAATGGTCCAGCTGCAAAACCTCGCTTCCCCTCCCTTTGCTGTCACTGGTTTTGTCAGATTTTTGTCCTGCTGGAGGATATCCCAGCTTCCCTATCCCAATCCCATCAGAGTTGGAAGCTGCCCTGCCCCAGCCTAGACTGCTGCCCAAGTACTCTCCAGAGAGGACTTCAGTGGGACTTTACCATTTCCTCCCATGTACCTCATTTCCCCCGGTTATCCTGCCCACCCCACCCTCTGCCCAGCAAGGGCAGCTTCAGGACCACACCAGCCTTCTCCACATCGCACAGCAGCCTTACACCAGCTTTTGGCTGCTTCCCTTTCCCCTCGCTCGCTCCTCGCCCCTGCTCTGGTTCGGAGGATCCCAATGCAGCCATTGCTGGGAGACAGACAGAACACTCAGGGGCTTGTTAGGAAAGAGCCCTCCTGTAACAGACCAAGCCATGGATTTGTCCCAGGGAAGTTTGTGGGATTCAGGATTAAGCCCTGGCAAGCACTTGGGCACCAACAGCAAGATGTCAGTCAGGATCAGGAAGCCACAAACACAATGCTCAACACCCATGAATCCAGCCAGCCTGCTCCATCTGCGCAAATACCCCCGCCTCCCCTGCTGCTGCCTATCCACCCACTCCCTTCCTGCATTTCCTGAGCAGAACACCTCATACTCGTCATTACTGGATTACATCCAATTGATTTCAAACTCTGTCTGATCTGTTATCATCATTTTGAACCCTCTTCCTCAAAGGGCCTGCAATCTTCCCTGCTTTGCACCATGCACATTTCTTTCCAAGTCAATTCTCTATTCCAGGGAGCGCTTCCAAGAATATTTCCCTGGGACTGAACAGCATTCACAGGCGTAGAGTGCAAATTTGCTCACAAGACTATCATGAGGGACTGCGTCAAAACCCTTATACAGGACACATTTTTCCTTTCCCTTTAACCACTCTGCTGCTTAGCCAGAATGAGATTAAACGGACATGGTACAGCCTGTTCCCAGTAACATACAGACAGTGTGTATCACACTATGAGCTAGACGTGTAAAATTGGCAGTGTGATGCAATTTCATCTAGTGCAATGAAGGTGAGCTGCCTGGTTGGAAATTTCAGAGGTCTGCTCCCTTTGGGAAGAGAAAGACAGTATCTGTCCTCTTCCAGCCGTGTGGAAAACCCCTAGTCTCCAGGTGCTCCTGAAAATACCACCCATGGGGCAGAAATAACAATGGCTCATCCTTTAAATGCTCTTCAGCATATTTTGTCAGGCTTGGTGAACTTGTACTCATCCATTTATGTAAACATTCCCTGTTCTTTCCCTTTTCTTGCCTGCAGTCCTCATGAAAACTGCTGGTAGTAGGCACCTGAAAATAATTTATCCTTTTTTTTCCAGTAAGATCTAAGAAAATAAGACAATGATTATTTCAAGGTTTTCTGTACATTCTACTTTTCAGGTTATTTTGTAATCTATTTCTGTGTGGTTTTCCATCTTAATCCTAACATATTAAACAGAAACATTCTCTGTGGACTTACTTCTCCTTGCTAAATGAAAACCCTTTTGCACTCGATCTTTTCCAGTTCTACCCCAGCCTTCTTCAGTATTCTTGCTATTCCTGCAACTTTATTTTTGACTGTCTGATCATTAAAAAGCTCCTGATGCACCTGAAAGTGTATCATCTTGTATTTAATGCAAGAGTTTTCTGTGGTAGTTAGTACATCAGGGATCTTTTTAACTCTCCATAAAAAAGCACGCAAGTAAGTGATGTGGACTTAACTATGCGTGAACTAATAGCCTGGCATCTGCTTTATGACAACTGCCCCCATACCTGCTCTGACCCTGCAGTGAATCTACGGTAGCTCACACTTCTCTCATGAAGGATAGGCTTCCTTGCACTTGCCATGAGCAGCTCCATGCACACTGCCAGCTACCACATGGTAGCTGCACCCTCAGCCACACTGCATGTGCACTGCACGCCTTTACTTATCAGCAGTAATCACTCATATAGTCCTACCTTGTTCTTCACAAATGATCTGACATAACAGCTTCCTGCCTTCACTGATGTTTCCTGCTTCTTTTGGATCTACCATTCTTTTCTGTAGTCACCTCATACTTTCTTTTCTTGAAGCAGTCAGCTCTAGATTTATAACCATTTTCATCCCACACACAGTCTATCATTAGGTTTTCAGTACAGTCCTGCTTAACAAATTTTAAATTTCCAGGCTACCATGTCCCTCAACCATGTAAAACACAAGGCTATTCCATACAGGATGTTGTGTATCCCAAGAATTAGAGAAAGCATTCAGCTGTAGTGTTTTTGCAATGGCTATCCACCAGACCCTGCCCTTCACATGCACCTAACAGCATGTATGATGATGATGATGGCTTGACTTCACGAATGAAGATTTTGGGAAGAGCTTTACCCACGCTTACTACAAGCGCGCTGATGACTAAAAAGGCCAATGTGGGATAGGCACA
>JANHGB010004270.1:1818-16066 GCA_026283785.1 Coracopsis vasa | reverse complement strand
TTCTTAATCTGCCTTCTCTTCTAGGATGGGAATCATAAAAGAAATTACATTCATGCTTAATTTTAGCCTATTATCCAGCAGTGTGCCCAGGCAGCCAAGAAGGCCAACAGCACCCTGGCTTGTATCTGGAGTAGTGTGGCCATCAGGAAGTGATTACGGAAGCGATTATCTCCCCGTACTCAGCACTGTTGAATGTGCACCCTAAATACTGTGGTCAACCCTGGGCCTCACTACAAGAAAGACATTTTGGTGCTGGAGTGTGTTCAGAGAAAGACAATGAAGTGAGGTGAGTGTTAGTCTCTTCTCCTAGTAACAAGCTATAGGACAAGAGGAAATGGCCTGAAGTTATGTCAGTGGATGTTTAGGTTGCATAATTTCTTCCCCAAAAGGGTTGTCAAGCACTGGAACAGGCTGCCCAGGGAGTGGTTGAGACACCATTCCTGGAGTATTTAAAATACATGTAGAGATGGTACTTAGGGACTTCATTCCGTGGTGGACTTGGCAGCATTAGGTTAACGGTTGGACTTGATGATCTTAAAGGTCTTTTCCAATCTAAATGATTCTATGATTCTATGATCCTGAATACACCCAAGTGTGCTTTAAGTTTAGCACCTGCTTTGCACAGTCAACAAACCGCTTCTGAAAATTTCTGTAATTTTGTGCCTTCTTCTTTCCCTTCCCATCCAGCTCCCGAGGGTGAGTGCTTTTCTCCTTGAATAACTTCACCAGCTCCTCCTGTATTCATGTGCCTTTCTCCCTCTCCTTCCTCTGTTTCTTTTCCCTTTTCCTCTGCTTCTTTTCCCTTTTCCTCTGCTTCTTCAGCTACTTTTCCTTCAGTTGCTATCCAGACTTTCCCTGCTAGTTGCTTCCTTTCATGTTCTGCATTCTCTGCCACAAGCATTGATTTTCAGTTCTGGTTTGGTTTGGGGTTTTTGTTTGTTTGTTTGGGTTGGGTTTTTTTTCCTAAATCCTGGGGCCTGTGAATCCCAAGTTACTCACATGCTTGCAGTGAGCATGAAACATGAACATCTGACTCTTGAGGTCCTGTGCTCTGGACTGAGTACAAGAGCAAACCAAGGCTTTTGGATGCATCCATCACTGTGCAAAATGAGAGATGTACATCCGCCCAGTTTCCCACAGACCAGCAGCGTATTTGCTTAAAAAGGCACAAACTGTAAGGGAGCTGAAATGGAAGAACAACAGTGACATACAAAGAAAGAAAAAAGATTGCTTCCTGCGCAGATTAGCTTCATCCGAGTTCAGACTTCAAAAAGATTTTGTGACTTTTAAACAAAGCAGTTCTTCTAATCACGTCTACGATAAAATGGTGGTAGCACTTAATCCACTTTATGCTTTGTTTTATTTAGACACTAGCTGTAGGTTGTTTTTGTTATACTTCACTCACTCTACTACTGAAGACATTTACTGTTACAAGGAAAATACGTTGCAAAACTATGCACAGCTTATAGTTTTACTATATAATGCATGGCCCTTGGAAATATGGTTTTTCTGTAACTTAAATAGAGATAATGTTCCATCACAGGAAGTTGATATCGTATAGTCTATAAAGGAATACATGTTCCTGGCAGTCAAGAGAACTGTCAGTCCCCAAAGGGGAGCACAGTATGTGTTCCTACACTTACTGAATGGTGTCAGTAATGCATGTCCAACAGTGATATAGCAAAGTATAAAGCTTAACAGCCAGATTGATGTGAAGAGCTTCTCATTTAAATGGGAGGAATGTATTGTACTGCTAAAGCAGAACAAGAATGAGAAGAATAATGCTGGCTGAAGATGAGCACTTTCAGATTTCCATGCATACAACACTTAATTCAAGGAATAGGAAGCAGAGCAGTAGCTAAACCAGGCTGACAGCTCAGATGCAGGAACTATGGGTGGTCATGCCATCAGAAACTGGGGCCTGCCTCCTCCTCCAAGATCACATGGGATCACCAAGCACAATCTCTTGCTTCTCAGGCAACCCTGTTGGGCGCAATACTTCTACACTGGGATCCTGCTGCATGTTGATGCCAGGCAAATTTCTTGTTCCACTGCTTCTGCTAGGAGGATGTGTCACAGTCCTGCTTTTCTGAGTCATAAAACCCAAATCCTATTATCTAAACTAACGCTGTTTGTAATCAGCTTACATTTCCAACTTGTTTCCCTTATATAGCTTTTTTTCTTCCCCTGGTGTTTACTCTTTCCAGATGTATTTCTAGAAATCCTTTGTATTCCTTTTCCCTTCCCTGCTAAACAGGCTCTGATCCCTCCTGTAGGATACTGTTCATCAGTCTGATCCTTGTCTGCATCTGCTCCCATTTCAATTAATTCTTGACAGGGGATGGCCAAGAATGTCAACAGTGTTTCAGATGAGATCTCCCAGTGTCTTGGAGACCAATATTCATAATTCGCTCTCTGCAGTGAAAGTTATTTCCTCTGATACACACTAGGCACATATTTGCTTTTTTCTCACAGCTGTGTTGCAGCAGTGGTTCATGCTCGTCCAGCACCACACCAGTATAGTAGTCTTCTTTCCCAGCTGTTCCCATCTGTTGTTTCAGATACAACAGAAATATTTATTTTTGATCCCCAAGTGATGGTGCCCTTCATATTGTTAACTTTCAACCCATTTCTATTACTTATTTCTCAAGGTCACCTTTTATTCCTTTGTGATACTCTGGTTCTGCTTTGTGTTGACCATTACAGACTACTTGTGTCTCTAGCAAATGTCATTGGAAAAATTGTGTTTCTTTCCTGAAGTCCCAAAGGAAAATATTTGATTAGATAAAACTAAGACTGATCTTTAACAGACTCTAACAACGTACTTTAGCCCAGTAGTTCCTTTTCAACACAATCGGGTTTTGCCTTCTCTGTGTGAAACCCTGGTATGATTTTTAGTCCCTCTTCTATCCTCTACCTTCCTCACTTATATTAACGATTTCCCATTTGACAATGTATCAAAATATCAGCTGATACTCAGTGGAATTAGATCTGTTATATTTTTTTATCAGGAGAAATTCATACTTCTGTCAGTCTGAGATAATTAAACTTCGTAAACCCATGTGCCTTTTATCCCATTCAGCTACTATTTTAATGTCTTTAATTATCTTTCTTTTCAGTTATGTTTGCTCTTTAAAGCCAGAGTACTGGTCCTGGCCCAGAACACTATTTTTTTTCCCTTTCTGAAACAGAGGCATCATATTTGCTATTCTCTACTCATAATTGCACCATTTTTAACTTGCTACTAAAACTGTGGCTACCAAAATTATGGATGCATGTAATTAATTCTTCAATAATTCAGGAGATAGAAGCCCATTTTTAAAGTACCTGAAGGTTTGTTTGTGCCTCAAATGCAATAATTTCCTTCAGTTGCCTTGCTTTCTTCCATACTTTATTTCATTTTTGTTATTGTAAAGTTAGACAAAGTATGAATTGACTCTTTCAGCTCTTTAGTCCTTACTCTGTTGTGGCTTCACATCTCTCCCCATTGTTTGTGGGTTTTTTTGGTTGTTTGCTTGGTTGTTATTTTTTTAATATACTGCTGAAAAAAATGTTTTGTTTTTCATTTCCACTGCAGCTTCTATTTTGATCTTTTTTGTTTATTCTTACCCTGCACATCCTGATGTAAAAAACATCATTTTATTTGCTCATAAGAATTTGTTTATAGTTTTTAAGGACCATAGCTTTATATGCTCATCAGAATTTGTTTGTATTCCTTAAAGACCATTCCTAACTTTTTTCTTTGAAAGGATTCCCAGCCAATTAAGTCTGGAGTGTTCCTCTTTCTCTACAAGTAGTTACTGCATTTTCAACTTAAAGAAGTACCAAGATTCCTCCTCATTTGGTTTTCTGAGTTACTCAGTTCAGCCAGCTTCACCTTTTTTCTTTATTTTACTAAAGCTCACTGCTTGCAATTTTTGTTTACAGACGTATCTTTGGCAGTCTTTCCAGAAAAAAAAGCTTTTAATATTATTACTAAAGTTATGGTTTATGATCAAGCATTCTATAATTCCCTCCCACTTACTGATGTTCAGTCTAAAATAGCATTGTTTTAGTTTGTTTGGTAACTTTTGGAAAGTATCTTCTGGCTAGTACACCCAGGAACATCTGAGCTCCAGTACAGATTTTTCTTCAAACTGAACTTGGAGTCTCTGCATCCTAAACATTTCGATTCTGCTTCAGTTTGACAACTAAGACACACACTTATGGTCTGCTACCAATGTCCAGCTCAGTTTCTTGAGATTGTATCCTTTCTATCCTACTCTTCTTTTGGTGGAGATAGTTGCTCTCCTATCCTTCAGTGCAACCACATCCTCTTTACTGCTTTATCTCTTCTTTGTATTCCTGTATAACCTTTTTCTTTTAGTCTTTCTTCTTTACTATTTTCTTCTCTTAATAACTCACTTCTGCTCCCCTTCTCGCACCAGCGTCTTCCTTTTTGCATGTCCTGTCCATCTTCAGTGTTATCATTTTCCCACAGGCACTATTTCATTGGCCACATCAGGTGGGGTTTCATGAATAAATAGCTGCTGTCAGGTAATCCCTCTTGCAACTTCTGTCATCTTTCTTTGTCATCACATCCATTCCTAGAGATGTCTCCACTTATGCCTCAAGAACAAATTTAAATTACCATCATTGAGTCTCCTCATCCTTGACATTTTTCTTCATAGTTGGTGCAGGAAACTCTAAGCTCCCTTTTTATAGCCTTTTCTTCATTGGTTTCCTCTTGTTTCTGCTGTGTCTGGTCTAGTCAGCCAAGGAAAATAATTTCTTCTCCCCATGTACTGCAATTCAGCAGCGTGATCCTAGAGCTGCCCTCAGAGTCCTCACATGTCCTGCAGGTAGCGATAGATCCTGGAAAGTGAGGATTTTCATCCTTGCAGCCTCTCCTGGTACAGCTGCTGTTATTGTTTACTGCCATGCCATTGTCATAGTCAAGACACATTTACAGTATCTGGGCTAGGATGCTCCTGGCCCTGGGTTTAGATGATGCATTGCCATACGTAACATCACGTAGTTCTACTGAGTTAACAACACTAAAGGCATATTTTTATCCTCTCTCTAAAAACTAGCCCATAACACTCTTTGCTGGTATACCCAGGAATGCTCTGGAACTTGATAGTGAAAGGTGAAGTTCATACTAAGGGTGAGTCCAAGCTTTGTTGTTTATTCTGAATCAAGTCAAACCTGGACAATTTTATCCCCCAGTCTTCAGAAATGAAGTATTTCAAAGATAGCAGGAAGCACTGATTTTAAATTTAAGTTGGCTTTCCAGAAACACACCTGCGTTTATCAGAGCAGTGAACAGAAGACAACACTCTACATCTGATATAGATACTTTGGTATCTTAAATAATCAAATGTATTTAAATGCTCCAGTGGTGTTCCAGAATTTTATCCACTATATTTTAGCCTTAGATTGATGTATAGTGACATGATACAGCAATCACCCCTTTTCTTGGAAAACTAGAGTAATCTTTACGTTTCCTTTGCCTTGGGACACCTCTGTCAAGACAATCTGTCTAGAGGTGTCAGTCATGATATTTCTGCAGATCATCTTCCAACAGACCATAGACGTTCCTCTTCTGCATCACTGTTTCGATACTGGGTGCTTGGGGGCTGATCCAATAATTAAAAAATGCATGCTTCCTTGTTGGTGTATGTTACAGGCTCACCGAAGGCTTGGCCTCTCTATCTGTACTCTCCAAAATGGAGATTAAATGTTCCAGGGAATTCCATTTTGCTTTGGAGCAGCCAATGATCACCTCATCCCTACATGTACACACTGAAACCCTGCAGAGCTCCGTTTTGTGAGGGCAGATGCCTCTAACTCTCCAGTTAAGGCTGTGCTATCAAAGCAACAAGAGGCATGGTCCTTGTTCTCCTCAGTGTTTAGATTTCTCTAACTTACTTATCAGCCAAGTAATCAAAACAGCAAGGCAGACACCCAGTAAAGGGCAAATGCAAGTTGTACTGTTCTGAGACCTCCCAGTTACAACACTAAAAAAATGTGCAATTTATAGAGGTTGTTCTGCTGGAATTATCCTAGTAAGATAGTTCCAGTGAAATTCCTTGTACAGATCTACCCCACCTGGACAGACGAAACCAGCTACCTTGGATTTTATATTAAGACTTGAAGGCTTATCTGTCATTAAAAAAAAAAAAAAAAAAAAAGAGATATTTCATCCTGAAGGCACAAATTTGGTTTGAAATACTAAAACATGGGCAATTTCTGGTGGCCAGACGCACGAACTCAAGCTTTGAATATCTATTGACTCATGTAGTACCTACGATCACATCAATCCACAGAGGCTCACAGCACTTCATTCCTTCCAGACAGCACTGACCCTGCCCTCAGACATCATCTCTGTGCTGCCTTGCTCACAAGACTGAATCTGGTGACCGCCATGCTCAGAGATGGATGTCTCCATGCAAGGATCCCCCACTGCCCCTTAGAGCACCTGGTTCCTTGCAGTGTCGTTCAGAGTAACCTCAGGCTGAGGCCCACACTCATTTCTTTTACGTGATGGTAAATCCTTAGTCTTCTAAACATCATTTTCAAATCGCTCTGCATCGTTCTGTCAATTAGTCCCCTGCAATAGAAATCAGTGCTAGGTAACACCACCGACTTCTCAATCTTCATCAAACTGATATGATGTACACCAAACCTTGACCACGCTCACTCAGGACAATGCGCTCCATGCCTTCACTTTCTGGGGTGCTTCTTTGTCGGTTGGGGGTTTCTTCCTTGCTTCCACTCTGCACTTACTGGCTCTGCTTGAATCCCAAGTGCAGCAAAGCTGATCAACCACCATGCCAAGAAAGTTTGGCAGGAATATCTGCATTGTTTCTCCTTGAAAGCACTGAATTTTTCAGCTGACAGATAAGTGTTGGAAGTCCTCAAGATGCAAACCTACTTGCCACCGTTATCTGAACCTGTTTTCAGCTAAAGCACTGATGCATAATGTGTTTTCTTGCCCAACACTACAGAAGTCCAGCAAAGACTGTCTTGTTTCACTGCTTAACTCTTTTCTGTTTGCTCACATCTTCCTCATTCTCCTCCCCTGTTAGTCATTATCCCTGGTCATGACTTGAACCCCAGAGGGTGACACCACAAGTTCCCATATTCACAAGCTAGGAAGGGTTATGTCATTGCCATCTGCCTGGGCCTTGCAGGTATGATCCAGGATCTGTGGGAGACCAGCGCCTGTAGGACAGGCAGCATAGCCAAGTACTCCTCAGAGACAGATTTGGCCATAGCCTTAGGGTTCACAGGTGTTGGTGACTGCTCCTGATCAGCCTATTTACTGTGCTCCAGTCACTCTCTTCCCTACTGTCCTTGCTTTTCAGATTTCCTGACATTTTTGTGAAGACTGCACCCCAGTATTCCTGTTCGATGCATAAGGTTGAAGGCTCATTGATGTTCTGAATCATGACCTCAACCATAGACTCATAGAACCATAGAATGGTTTGGGTTGGAAAGGACCTTGAGATCATCTAGTTCCAATCCCTGTGCCATGGGCAGGGATGTTTCACCCTAGTCTGCCTTGTCAACACTTCCACCCTGGCTTTGGTCCCAGCCTGTTTTATTGCAAACCCTACTGTGTACTTCCATTACTTCTGCTTTCCTCCAGTTTCAGCTGGTCCATTCTACATCCTTGGTAACACACACATCAGTTGCAACACGCTTGCCTGTCTTTTCATGTCACCACATTCTGAAGGCATCGTGGTGCACCCTGAGAAACAGTAATGCCACTGACAGGTTAATTATAGTTATTCTGCTGCAACCATCATAACAACAAAAAATGGCACAAGTGAAAGTGCCATAGGGAGCAGTGGCCTCTGTGACAGAGAACTGTTTTGTCTCCCATACGTGTTAATTTTTACAGGGATGTTTCATGTGGAAGTGTTTTATGGACACACTTCTTTGTTAAGACTACCTCCAGCTAACATTGCCACATGAACAAACTGCAGCTTGAGAGCTTTCTCAGAATATATTTGAGTTGTACATCATCTTATTCCTCCTGTTGCATGTTCTGGTGGCACCTTCAATACCCCTTTGGGAGAGGGAAGCCCTGTTTTAGACTACAGTGATAGAAAGTAAGATTCCACAGTGGGTGTTGGCAAGAACTCTGTTTTCAGGCAAATATTTTTGGCAGTTGCAGTGGTAATGGTGGGTCATTTCTGAAGAGAAGCCATAGGTCTTACTGTGGGAATTTGAAACTCTCTGGACCATGGTAAAACACTGGTATGCAGTGCAGCAGAAAACTAGCAGAGTTTGTTTAAGACTCTCAGTGATATGAAAACTACTGACAGTGTTTGAATAGGCACAGGCCTGCCTGAGGGGCCAAGAGGCTTCCTAGCAGCAAATGAAAACACTGCAAAAGGAAATGAATGTGCTTTGTGCGTATGCAGGAATGCACATCAAAGGCAGATTGGGGCTGGGTGATAGGCCCTTGCAAATCAAACAGGCTCTGGAGATTGCTACTATCAATAATATTTAAATATCCAGGGTATCTTCCACTCTAAACACCCTGGGAAAGTGGCTATCGTCACAGCTCCGCTGTGATAATGCCTTCCCGAGCCCCTGGGAAAACAGCTCTTTCCACATCCCTGCAAACTGAACACCCTTTACATGACACCCACTCAGTGTCACCATGGCTCTGGCCAAGCTGCCTTCCTCCCCACCATCAATGCTTTCCCAGGCAGGGCTCCTCAGTGCACCAGGGTGCTCTGCTGGGGCTGATACCCCACTTTGGGCCACCACACTACAACTTTTGCTCATTGCTGCTGATGTCAAACATTCGCTTAGTCCATACAGAATGGTCTTTGTTGTCAGAGCTGGGTACGTCATCCATGCAAACAGCATGAAAGTTGCTGCTTGGTGGCTTCAGCCAGTGTGAACAAGCTGTCAGCTGAGCAAGGGCTCTCCAGGGAATGCCCACAGCCCCAAGCAGGTGATGAATGTCACAAGTTGCCTTAAAAGCCATTTCTTGGCAGGTCTGACTTTTGCAGATGAGGCGCGGACCTGGCAGAGAAGACATTTCTTTGAAACTACACCTCACAGCTTTCAGGAACTAGGCCTTAAAAGAATGAGACAAGCGCATGATCTGATGACTGCAAAGCAAACAAGTGACCAATGCAGAAGGGATGCAGGGAGAGGACTTTGTAACATGCGTATCTCAGGAGCATTCAGGGTCCCACTGTCCCTAGAGTCACCCTGTCCTGCAGCATCACAGAGCTCTGGAAAGGTAAGAGACATTATCAGGTAAGAAACCTGCAAGCCCAACATCCAGGATGCTCTTAAAATACAAGATACTTATAACTAAATGATTTGTTAGTACAAAATGGTTTCTAATGCTTGAACCCACATAGCCAGCAGCATGAGCATATACAGTCACTGCCCAGGGCTTCCCATGTGTCCCCTTCTCATTTCCTTCTTGTCTTAACTGATTAGGCATCATTCAAATTTCTTTTGGCCTCAGCTCCCCTGCTGTAACCGTGTAGGAAGATGCCATATCTCTTATTCATTCATCCTGTCTGGTAGCCCACACTGAAAGCCTGATTTACACAGAAATAACAAACCCCTCTGAGCTGTGCCTCGCTTGAAAGAAGTGCACTGTGCATCATGGAAAGAAAAAAAGGAGCCCAGCAAAACACTCACTGACTGGGACCTAAAGCAATAAACGTAAGGCTCTAAAAATTAGACTTGGCAAAAGGCACTGCAGATAAAATCAATAAGGAAAGGATAAGAACGTATCAACAGAAAATATTTCCTGGGGAAATGGAAAAAGTTTCATAAGAGCAGATTTTAACATCAACAGAGCTATCCAAAGGGCATGAAAAAAACCCAAACCTGCAGCTTTTCAGAGCTTGGCCAAAAATAAAAGCATAAAACCACAGGTGCCTTCTCAGTCAGGTCTGGCAGCAGCAGCCACCAGCAAAAGCAGCTCAAGAGAGGTGGCAGCTGGAAATCCCCTGGCTTCTGAAGCCACTGGCACTTCCTGTCTCTAATCCTTCTTTAGCCACCAGACTCAGGGTGTATTTGCATCCTGCAGTTCACCAACCTCCTTCCAGGTAGGAAAGACAGTGGTGGTTTAGAGAAGCTGCATAGCCTTCAGGCATGGCCACTCACGGAGGCTTTCAACTGGGGCTCAGAATACTCTCTTGCTCTCATTTTTTGGCGTGTCTTGCTTGGTGCTGCCTTCTTGCTCCTTCTGCCCTCTGATGCTCTTCTCACCATCATCTCTTTGGGATTGAAAGCAACATCGCAGTAGTTATACCACTCTCTAACTCTTGTTAGTCTGCTCAGCTGGCTGGGACAAATTGGTTTTGAGAGTTTTCTTGGGTTGTAACTCAGGTAAATCAAGTCAGCAAACCTTTACTGTCTTCACTCTTACAGTGCTGGTCCTCAACTGCCTTCTCACAATGGCCTTTCAGAGCTGAGTGAGAACAGATAAGTCACTTGGCTGGGAAGGGACGAGCAGCACAGGTGAACTTGCTGCATTGCACAGAGGGATGCAATAAACCCTCTGTGAATCTCACCTGAGGGTATGTCTTGTGTGCTCAGCTGTTGTGTCACTTTGGCTTTGCCAAGCAAAAGAAATCATTCAAACGTAGGAATGTAGTTCAGCAATGAGGACCTCAGGGTGTGAAATCTCCAAGGAGGCTGTTTCTGGCAGGTGG
The DNA here is from genome assembly GCA_026283785.1 of Coracopsis vasa. Taxonomy (NCBI): domain Eukaryota; kingdom Metazoa; phylum Chordata; class Aves; order Psittaciformes; family Psittacidae; genus Coracopsis; species Coracopsis vasa. Next base: position 5,381 of record JANHGB010004270.1, on the reverse strand, counting down.
AGAAACAGCAGAAGGTATGCTTGTGCTGACTGTTAGCAACTGGCTGCTGACCCCAGCTCTTCATCTGGCAATGGGATTATTGCATGAGAGACAGAGTACCCCTCTTTTCTAGCTTCCAGCTTCTATTCTTCTTCCTCGTTTCTGAGAACCAACATGCTAGACCTGCACTCCCCTACAGGGCTTGCAAGTTAGATGTTACTTCTGAGGAGCAGTGCACTGAGAAAGGAGGCTGTGGAAAAACATTTCTTGACCATATTCAGCATTAACATGGGTTTTACAGAATGGTTTAGGAATGGCAAGAGGAATCTACTTATGATACTGGTATCATAACCAGATGAACTGGATGTAAGTTTGCATGAGGGTCATGGCAATAATAGTTGTCACCTTCTTAGCTGCAAATGCATGACACTTCTTCACCTTGAGCTCATCTGTGGCAATGTCCTGTTGCAACCTTACGTATCGTCTATCTCTGGCCCCAAAGCTCTAAACATAACAGGCTTGAGTAGTTCATATCCCTACACTGTACATACAGTCTTTTGCTATCAGTGGGGGAACATGCTGTTCAGCAACAAGTTCAAAGATCTGCTGCTGGTTTGCCTTTAATCTTCTGGTTTGCTTTTGGAATATGCAATAAAAAAACTGGAAGTGTTTTTCCTGGCTTAGGATCCTGGACATGATGATGTTGTCCATCTTTCTGAACTTTTCCATGGTATTTGACTGCACTGCGGGGTGTGCGTGTGCATCATCGTAACCCTTTGGTCACAGGCTGTGATGCCTGCCTTTTCTGAGGTCTGTCCACAGAACACAGGAACATCCTGTCTTTGTAGCTCTAGGACTTTGTCCTGTAATTAAGATGCAGACTTCTGGGTCCTCTGTTCAAGGCCCAAAGTCAGCCCATAGGGAAGGAGGACGTCTCTGAGGGGGTTAGTGCAATTATAATGACATTTAGAGACTCAGCATGAGAGGACTGGTCTAGAAGGAGTAGTAACTCTATGGATTGTGTGGTTCCTTGCTCTAGTTTGCACAAGCAATTAGCTAATTTCAGCACACAGTTCTGGCAAATCTGCAGGAAATAACACCAGGAATAAATGTGCGTGTCTGTTTTGATTTTGGTTTTGGTTTTTCTTCTTTGGTGGTGTTATTTTGATTTTAAAAGTAAAGTCTTCTCAAACTCCTGGTGAGGTGCATCTAGGACAGACTGCTACACAGAGGGACTAGGAGAGCATTCATCCTCTTTCAGCTCAAACCAGCTCCCCTTTGCCAGTCAGCTTCCCACCTATGGTGGGTGCTTGCCTATCACAAGAGCACAGCTCACTACAGAGCTGTTTTGTGACCGTGAAGACCCATGTGTCCCTGCATTCCCCCAGTTTGGGGGTCTGTCCCTCCATGATTGCCGCTGGCTCCAGGAGCCTGGTTGACACCTACATGGCTGGCCCGCAGTCCTCCCCATGCCACCACCGTCTGCTTTATCTTCATCCCTATTAAGAGTCACAGCAGTAGCTCTGTGTGGTAGATGCAGCCTTGTGCGTTTGACCGTGTGAGCAGAGCTGATGAACTATACTTCAAAACATGGATTAAGGACAATTCTTCTTCCCGCCTCCAACAGCTGCTGTTCTGTGGCATTTGTTCTATAAATCCAGATTAAAATCTCGTTTGTACTTTTCAAGTTTATATTTACAACAGTGTTGGAAAATAGGCATAATGACAGTTTAATTAATGTACGCCATTAATCCTGGAGGTAATCAAACCCCTGATAAGTCTCTAATCTTGTAAAAAAGAATTAGAAAGCACTGAAACATCTTTTGCTATCTGTGAACCTTGTAATGAGATGTTGCATGCTTGGAGGAGGAGCCATGGAAAGGAACAGCGCCAGAGGACATATTCTCAGCAGATTTCATCACTGGACTTCTTGTGTGATATTGTTCTTGGCAGAAAGGCTGTAACTGGAGTCCAAAGCCATCAACACTGTTTTCGAAATTTGTCCTTCTGCTACCAATGTCTAAAGTTGTTCTGATAATCTGTGGATATAAAGCAGGAAAGCTTTATCTTCTCTACAATTTTCTTTTAAGTATCCTGCGTCTAAAGCACTAATTCACTTTTAATGCTTGCAGACCTTACTAGTTTGTTTGTAGTGAATCACGTATGTGTGCGAATCATGCCAGTATGCCATACCTGTTATTCAAGCATACAAACTGAAAATAAGAAACAGCTCAAAGTTGTTTAAAAAAATTAATTTGGCCAACTTCAGCGAACTATTTTTTGGAAGTCTGGATTAATTTCTGCTTTCAGTGCTGTCTATATCTTTACACTTTCATGTGCAAAGTGCAGTTCATATGCATGTGTAAAGTGCAGTTCATATGCTGTTAGTTTTTACCAAGAAGCGTCAGTGAAACTACTTTGGAGGGTGCAGTGACTAATAGACATTGACAGGAATTGGAGGAGCTCCAAAAGCAGTGCTCATCCTTTAAAACTTGAATTCAGAGCAAAATGTAATGTACAAGGGCAAAACATTCTAGTATCTGCTGGTCCTGCAGGGACCTGGGAACCAGCTGGGGCCGGTGGGAAGCATGGTGGGAAGGAACAATAATAAGTATTGCTTCTCTTCCTCTCCAGAGACCCAAAGAAAACTGAATTTGTCCTCTGGAAAGGAGGCCAGGGACAGCAGTCTGCTGCTGGGGGAGGGTTAAGGCTGGGTGAGAGCTTTTGTCTGGCTCCCAAAAGACTGAACCGATGGAGGACTGGATTAAATAAAGCCCCAGAGGGCTAAGGGTGAAGTCCTGGCTGGTGAGCAGGCAGGAGCAGGATGAAGAAAATGGTAATATTTGTGGCAGGGTTGGAAATGGTGTGGGGTTATTTTTCTTTCTTTTCTTTTTGTTGCTTGTTTGTTTGGGGATTTTGGGTTTTTTTTGAGGGTAGGATTATTGCACAGTACAAGAAGCACTAAGAAGCACCAAGAAGCCCATCGTACCCCAGCTGCAGGCTCGTCAGCAGCTGCATTGCTTAGGTAATGCCTGTGCAAGCATGAACATGACATATCCCTTGAGTGCAGGGAAATTTGGGCAAGTGGTGTGGGGAAGGTGGTGCAGGTGGGGTGAAGCCCTCAGGGTGCTGCAGGCCCTGTTTGTGCTCTGCTGCAGGCAGGAGTGTGGGCTGTCCGGAGGTCATTGCAGCAGCAAAGGGAAATCTGCTCAGCCCCTAGACATGCTTTCCCAAGGCAGCTGCTGGAGAAGGAGCAGCCCAAGGCAGCTCCATTCAGACCTCTCCTACTATATGTGAACCACATTTGGTAGAGTAATACCTGCAGCAGGGTTAACCCGTGATACACTGAAACTGGGAGTCTTTGAGACTGAAGATGTGGTCAAGACACTGAGGTGGGAAGACTTTTGTTTGTCCTAGAAGCTCTGCTATTCACTGTCTAGGGGCAGCTAGGCAGATGGCACAATGCATTATCCCATGGGACACAAGAAATTGTGGCAATGCCTTTGTAGGCTGAGGGAAGGGATAAGGCCAGCTATCAAACAGCCATGAATACAGGTAAATAAGACATTTTTTTATACCCTTCT
>JANHGB010004266.1:0-34469 GCA_026283785.1 Coracopsis vasa | reverse complement strand
GCAACAAGGCCGGGGCAGGGTAACCCCAAACCCTGGGTGAGGGGATGCGGCACCATCGGCACAGCCCCGGGTTGGGGACACGCGGGCACAGCATGGCCTGCACACAGCTTGCATAGAAGTGCCAGCCTGCCCTGCTGACCCCCTCTGCGGGGGGGCACGGTCCTCCGAGACCGGGGGCATCGCCACTCCGGTGATTAGCAGCACAATGCGGGCGACCCCGCTCTGCACCCTCCTGTGCCTGGGGAGCGACCTGTGGGGAGAGAGAATGATGGGGGTCAGACGGGTCCCTCCAATCCCACCCTGCATCCGCATGCGTGAACCGAGGGTAGGTGCCCATGTCCCCAGCTCACCTAGCGCCGAGCGCCAGCCCCGTGGCATCCCATGCTCTGCATCTCGAAGGTGTCGGGCATGGTAGTGCTACTGGTGCTGGGCACGCTGGGCTCTTCCAGGCAGTCCCGCTCGCCGCTGGTGAAGCCCTCAGGGATGAAGCTGGGGTAGGAGCCGGGCAGCGTGGGGTGCAGGGCCACTGTCACCGAAGCGGTGGCTGTGACGGTGGTGTAGGTGCCGGCGGGGCCCTGCAGATGGGTGCTGTAGGCAGGCAGGGCTCCGGGGGGCACTGGCTGGGCACCCGGCGGGCAGGGCTGTGGGTGCTCTCGGGGTGGAACAGGGCACGGCTCCCCAAAGGACAATGGGGGTGCCGGCTGCGGGCCGGGAGCCTCCTTCTTTCCCTGGATTTCTGGGCTGTCCTTATAGGGTTTCAGCACCTGGATGGGGGGACATGGAGCATGAGGACACCCAGCCATGCTGAGCATCCCCCTGGCAACCCCACCAGCACCAGAGGGGATCCACGAGCCCACATCCCCTGGCTCTATCCATGACCCTCTCCCAGGGAGATGGTAATGCCGTTGTGGGCAGAGGTACTTACAGTGATGCGGGGGAAGCTGGGGTCCTTGCCAGCCTCCAGCAGGATGTGTGCCGGGGTTGGGGGCACAATGAAGGGCCCCCGTGGGCTCCCCGGCCCCATGGCCTCTGTGTAGTGCTCTGTGTCTGAGGGGTCAGGGAAGGTGGCAGGCCAGGCTGGGGCACGCCGCACATAGAGACCCCCAGGGCCCAGGCATGGGGGCACCGGCTCTGATGGGGGCAGGCGGGGGCTGTTATCCACCAGGGATGCCTGGGGGGAGAGAGGATGGAGTCAGTGGGACAAGGAATATACAGGGATGGAGGGCTGTGGGGTGGCAGGGAGCATGGGGTAAGGGGTGTGTAGAGTGATAGAGATACAGGGTGAAGCAAGGATGAGTTCAGATGGGTCAGGGAGCAATAGGGGAAGTTGAGTGTGGGGCAAGGCAGGAATGGGGTCAAGCAGATACAGGCCAAGTTGGATGTGAGGCAGGGAAAAGGTGGGATAAAGCAAGGATGGTACAGGGTGAGGGATGGGCTCAGGTGGCTTTGAGGCAAGGGTGGGATGAGGCAAGGATGGGTATAGGGTGAAGGGGGGACAGGGTAAGGGGCGGTAGGGGATGAAGAGAGGTGGGTACAGGGTTGGGGAGGGACAGGGAGAGGTGGGATGGTACTGTACCTCAGGGGGTGGCCCGATGACAGAGAGCACGACTGGCAGCAGCACCAGCCCGTTGAGCAGCCCCAGCAGTGTCAGGATGGTGAGCACCGCAAAGAAGTACCTGGGGGGGGGCACAGGCAGAGGGGATAAGTGGGCACAGCCATCATGAACCCCATGCCACCACAAACACAGCTTCCTATACCACACCCCCTAACCTCCCCATGTCTCCCCAACCTCCATGTAAGATGGGGTAGGTACCCCCAGCAAGACACATCCTCACCAGCTGCCCCACATCCCCACCACCAGCCGGGGGGCTGCCACGCTCACCAGCCTCCGCTGCCAAAGCTTTTGGCAGGCAGCAAGTAAGGGGCTGGTTTAATCCCGTCTGGCACTCACCTCATGATGAAGTCAAACTCGGAGCCAGCCAACATGAGGACACCCAGCAGGGTGGAGACAGCTCCATCCATCACAGGGGCGAAGGTGTGCTCCAGTGCTGCGGCCGAGCGCACGTTCCTGCTCCCCACAGCCGTCAGGAAGCCCTGCATGGGATGGGGATGTTACCCAGGGCTCATTCCCATGTACCACACGTGATGTGGCCACCCATCAGCACACGGCCAAGGGGTGAGGGTGCCAGAGAGTGAGAACTGGGCAGGGTCTGCTTGTGCTCACCAGTGCCACATGGACGGTGAACTCCACACCGATGCCCACCGAGGCGATGAGGATGACCACGGGGATGGCGCTCAGCTTAATGCCCATAAGTCCCATGATGCCAAACAGCTCCACTGCCATCATGGTCAGGATAGAGACCTGGGAGGGGGTGGTGGGGTCAGTGAGGGGTGGCTCTGACTAGCTGTCCCTTCTGCTCCCAGCATACCCAATCCTACCCCTCCCAACAGGACACCTTCATCCCACTGCCCCTTTCCCTTTATTCAGGGTGTCCCTCACCCATCTCTGCATGGATTTCCCGAAACTCCTGCCTACTACACACATTCCCTTCATAAGAGGTGCCCCTCGTCCTTCCATATAAGTCCCCCACTCACTACCATGTCCATATGGGTGTTCCCCTCACCCTCTTCTGCACTGATGTCCCCAGGCCCCTGTACCCACCACATGTTCCCTTCATCAGTGACGTCCCTCATCCCTCCACATGGGTGCCCCTTTCACCCGGGGTGTCCCTGTCTACCCCATCCCCACGAAACAGGCCCCCAGTGCCACCCAGCAGGATAGCAGCAGGCCTGGATGTCCCTCTCCCTGCCATCAGGAGGGCAGCATGGCCGGTCACCCCCATCCCCATGCATCAGGGTGCGTACTCACGATGATGCCAGCCGTCCAGGGGTTGAGCAGCAGCAGGGCGCAGACGAGGAAGGTGCAGGCCAGCAGGATGCTGATGGCCAGCAGGAACCAGTGGCGCAGGCCGATGTACTGCTCCCAGAAGAGGAAGGGGTACCCGCTGGGGTAGCTCAGCACCCCGTGGCGCTGGGCAGCCTCTCGGCAGATGGCACGGACGCTCTCAATCGCCTCCACGAAGTCGGCCGTGCGGCGCAGCCCGCTCAGGTAGAAGGGGAACTGTGCGAACTCCAGTGGCTGGGCTGCAGGGACTGGGGAGGAGAGCACGGGCAGTGTGAGGGTATGGGCAGCACAGGAATGCCTGAATGCAGCCTGATGCCTGGCTGGGTATCACAGGGCTGGGGAGCGTGTGCAGAGTGGACTGGGAGCAAGGACAAGGGTGCTTCTCTGCCAGCAGGATGCTTCTGAGTTAGGGGGTCATGGGGAGCAAGCGGTTTCTCTACAGGGCAATGTTTGTGGATCAGAGTGGAGGGGCTTCTTTGCAGTGAGATGCTCATGGACTGAAGCAGGGATCTGTTGCTGCACGCTAAGGGTACAGGGAATGCGCAGTGGGGTGGAGAGGGACAAGCATAGGGCACAGGGAAGCAGCACAGTTTCTCTGCCAGAGGATGCTGATGGGATGAGGGATGTGGGGGTTTCTCTTCCGGGGGGATGCTTGCAGGGCAGGAAAGGCGCAGGGAGCTGGGTCCTCTCTGCAGGGGGATGCCAGGAGGCAGGAAAGGGCCATGGGGAGCCCACTGCCCTCACTCACTTCGCAGGTTCTCGCCCGTGGTGTCGTACTTGTCATGGATCCACTCGGGGGGCGGTGGGTAGAAGTTGGCCTGGGAGGCAGCAAAGCCCAGGGGGTCGTTGCTGGCCCACACCGTCAGGCAGATGTAGAAGGTGTCAGGGGGGATGATGCCGTTCTCATCCACCAGCCTCCGCGTGGTCAGCTACAAGGAGAGCACAGGAGCAGGAATGAGCTGAGCAGTGGGCACAGCATCGTCCCCAGCCCAATCACCCCAGCCCAGTCCCTACGCACCTGATTGAAGTTGAAGGGCTCCTTCTTGTTGCCAGTCTGGATTAGGAGCTTGTACGCCAGTGCCCCATCCTCAGAGCCATTGCGGTAGCTATCGTGGGTGATGCGCCCGGCTTGCCAGTCCCTGTCGAAGGTGGCCTGGAGCCCTGGGGATGCGGTGTGGTGGGTGAGCATCCCTTGGGTCGCGCCACCCTGCACAGCATCCCGTGTACCCCAGGGAGTGTGGTGCCAGTGGGATGGGCATGCAGAAACCCCAGGGCATTGCTAGTCAGCTTGGGAATACCATGGGACCAGCCTCCCCAGGGAAGACATTCCCAGATCAGCAGCGAGCATGCAGGCTGGGGAGAGGGTCCTTGGACAGGGAGGGGCAGTCATGGAGAACAGGGATGTCCCTCACCTCTCAGCCAGTCCTGGAAGTAATGGAGCCACATCTTGGGCAGGTCGCTGTTGTCCTCCCGCACCACGTACTTGACGGTGCTGAAGGCCTGGTGCAGGCTGAGCAGGGCAGCTTGGGCACCGGGGTAGTGGAAGCCGCCCTTGGTGACGATGAACATGTTGTAGAAGGAGAAGTACTTGAACTGGGCCGAGATGAAGGCATGCGCCTTGGTGTCCCGCGGCACGATGTCCGTCAGGTAGAGCCCGTCGTGCACCATGGTGGTGCCATAGAGGCTCAGCCCCAGCAGTGCCAGGAACAGCACCGCCACCACCGCCTGTGGGGACAGCAAGGGGGAGTCAAGCAGGGTCCTGTGCCACCAACCCACCTCGGGTGGCACCTCTGGGGCCATCCCCACCTCACCTTGGTCCTGGTCCGCAGTAGGAGCGGGGCATACTTCTCCCGGGCGAAGTCAGCAAGGCTCCAGCGGCAGAAGGGCAGCGGGACACATTCCCTTCCACTCTTAGCCTCATCCATATGGGCCAGCAGGTCCCGCGTGGAGCTGGATGGGGCAAAGACCTGCGAGCCCATGGGGTCGGTGGGGGGCAGGAGGACGGCGGGTGAGGTGCACACTTGTGAGGTGGGTGGCAGGACGGTGACAACGTGGTGGCCCGAGGGGTCACAGCGGGTGAAGGCTTGCACAGTGGTGGTGATCTGGGTGCTGGTGGCCACGCCGGGGTGACCGTAAGGGGATGGGTGGCAGGCGTGGTTGTCATTGGTGTCAGTGAGCTCCTGGGGTTGGATCTGGATGACCCGTGAGGAGCAAGGGCTGTGGGGAGAGAGGAAAGGAGAGAGGGAAGAACAGGATGAGTAAATTGGGGGTGATTGGAGTAAATCTGATAGGCTGAGAAAGTTGGGGCTGCTCAGCCTGGAGAAGAGAAGGCTGCATGGAGACCTCATAGCAGCCTTCCAGTATCTGAAGGGGGCCTATAAGGAAGCTGGGGATGGACTATTCATTAGGGACTGTAGTGAAAGGACAAGGGGTAACGGGTTAAAACTTAAACAGGGGAAGTTTAGGTTAGATATAAGGAGGAAGTTCTTTACTGTGGGAGTGGTGAGGCACTGGAACAGGTTGCCCAAGGAAGTGTTAAATGCTCCATCCCTGGCAGTGTTCAAGGCCAGGTTGGACAGTGCCTTGGGCAATATGGTCTAGTGTGAGGTGTCCCTGCCCATGGCAGAGGGGTTGGAACCAGACAATCTTAAGGTCCTATCTAACCCAAATCATTCTATGATTTTATGATTCTCTGTTGTTATCAGAGCACCTTGGCTTTGTCACTATGTGCAGCTGGCCATTTCCTTACCTGCTGAAACAGCAAGAGCTGCCCTTGTGTACGCAGCTGAGAGTGTGCACACATTGGTTTGAGCAATATTTGATGAAGTATAGTCTGCTGCCCTCCATGAACTGCTGGAATTGCTTTGATTAGTATCTGTTTCACACCAGATGCCTTCTGGGAATGCTGCTTCAGTGGCGTAATGCCTTTCCTATGGCAAGTTACCTGGATGTACAGCTTAACACTTCAAACAGATCATGACAAATCATAACTGCAGCCTATGCCATAGATATAGATGAACAAATGGAAAGTTGAAAGTTTCACAGTTTATTCAATTGAAGGGGTTACATTTTTGCAGGGTCCCTCACATTTTTGCAGGGTCCCTCACCATATCAATGTCACATGGCTCACTAGGCAGAGACAATAATATGGTCTTGCTGGCTAATCAGTCACGTAAGCAATGCCACATCATTACTCATCTCACTGAGGGCAAGTCATTTTACAGTGCCTGGGCAAAGCATCTTGTTACGTTTGATTCCTTGAATAAAAATGCCTAAGGACTCTTCTATTTCATGTTCAGCATTTCAAGTTTTGTGGGTTTTGGAGAACAGTTTCATAAGAGGACTCTAAACTAGTCAGAGGTTTCAGGCTGAACTACCTGAGAGTTTTTAAAGGCATAACTCCAAGGAGATGTTGAAGCTGGCAGTACTTAGTCAGCCCTGTAACAGAAGGAGTGACTTTCACCCTAAGCACAGTTTGGAAGCAGTTATTGTGGCTTGGGATCATTATGTTAATTTTCTGAGTGCTTGGGCAAGCATTATGATTTGCTGTGAAGTGGCAGGCAAAGGTGAGACAGTTTCTTATCTTTATTCATCTCCTTGGCACAGAAGCAGAGAAAACTCTGGGTAAAAGCAACTAATACCCACAAATAGCTTTACAGCATGCCACCTGCAGAGTTAGCAAAAGAAGCTCTATCCTCTAGCTGCTTGTTCCTCCTTCTGCACACCCTCAGATTGTCCCACTCTTAGACTTTTACCAGTCTATTTTATCAGGAAGTAAACTGGATCACAAAAACGGATGTTTGGGGATTCTTTTTTCAGCCAAGTACAAAGTAAAAGGAGAATTCAGTCCATAAAATACAATGACACAATAAATGTCATGATTGTTCTAAATTAGAAATTAATAAGGGGAACCAGACATCATGTATAAAAATATGCTGGCAGGGCTGAGTACAACCTAAGCCCAGTTTTCAAATATGCAAGGGATAGAAGTCCTAATGCTACTGTTTGTCAGAAAAAGGCAATAATGAGTAATGTAAAAAATAAACAAACAGTGGAAACACTCAGTAGTTAATCTTACTCTGATCCTGGGAAGAAGTGGTTGTATAGCATTCTAGATAAGGTACTTTCACTTACTGAGGATGACAGTGGGCAATATCTATTAAAATAGCATTAAAATGGTTAAGTGTGTATATTATTTGTTCTCCCCTACTCCAAATGGCAGATTATTCCAGATCCTCACTGGTCTTATGATCAGAAATATTGTTTTAATTTGAAGACTATAGTTCTTTCTGGTGAATTTATACCTGTGTGTTCTTGTGCCAGTGCTGGCATTTAGCTTCTGTTTTCCCCAAACTGTACTTGTAAAAGCAATTCCCTCAATAAATAAAGGCAGTTCCCTTTGTTTAATTGTGTTAAAAAATTAATCCTTTCTACTTTCTGATCTATGAAAGAGTCTCTGTTCCCTAGATCAGCTTCATAACGCTTTCCAGTCATGATGAAAATCCAGTTTTCATCCCAGATAACTTCAGTGCCTTGTACACTGGCACACACATTTCAACTGTTATGTCTACTCTTTAATATGCACTAGAATACCCTTTGCTTTCTACGCCATCAAAGCACATTAATGAATTAGTAAAATGTGACTGTGTAGTGTTCTTAAGTCGTTCCTCTTTCAATCAATATGCTTCCAGTATCCAGCGAATTTTTGCATGCTTAACTTTTCCATGCCAAATTATGTATTTTTCTGCTGGGAAACTTTCTTCTTGTCCTCAAGGTACTACTTCATATATCTATCTTCCCATATTTTGACAAAATAGTCAGGACATTGATAAAAAAATTCTAAAAGAGCTCCTTCAAGAATTTCACCATTAGTCCTCCTTAGTCTTACCTTTCTGTTTGATACCCTAGTCAATAAAGTCTCTGCTTTGGTTAGTTCTCATTCATTTCCTAATCTGTGCTTTGATCTCCATCTTTTTCCGATTAGAGGCTGTGTTTGTGGAACTCTATCATCTTGACTTCAGATAACATTACCAGACTAGTTGATTTTGATCCAGAGGAGATGACAACAGTCTTTTACTTTCCAATATTTCTTTTGAACTGCTGACTGAGAAAAAAAAAACCCTCAAAGTGAGATCTACCTGAAATTTTCCTACTTCAAGTATTTTATTTAATTCTCTGTGGAACTATAACTTGTGATCATTTGGACTATGAGAGTAAATCAGCCAGAATTCCTTCAGAACATAGAATCACAGAATGGTTTGTGTTGGAAGGGACCTTAAAGATCATCTAGTTCCAATCCCCTGCCATGGGCAGGGGCACCATCCACTGGACCAGGTTGATCAAAGCTGACTGGATCAGGAAATTTTTGAGAAATAAAGACTAACAAAGTGTGATTTGATAAGAAGTATATTGTTCATGTATGATCACAGGCATGAATATATCCCTTCCCTCAAAAAATCACAAACTAAGCCATTTTCTGAAAAGGAAACATCACTAATTCTCCTCCTTACAGTAGTCACATACCTGTGTAGTATAATTTAATTTACAAAACTCCAGTGACACAAGATTACACAAGGCATACTTCACCAATCAACTACTCTTCATAGTTAACCAGCCTCAACTGAATTGCAGAACTTTTGAAACACCTGTCTGAAAGCCCATAAATGAAGAGAACCAGTATGGGCTGTCTTTGATCCATTTTTAAAAATAATATATTACATGAACTCTGTAGTTCACACACTTTGAGAGCATGATTAAATATATCCTTTGTTAAGCATTTGCCTTGGGCAGCCAGAATGAAGCTCCTGCCCAATGGCAGGAAGTGTTGAGAAACACACCACCCTCTGTAGGAAGGCTTCAGACTTGATGAGATACAATGAGGGAGCATCGTTTGAATAATTTATTTATAAGAGCATGGTGTAGAGCATTGTTGTCACTTGACCAAGCACCTTACACCTCTGAAATGGTATTATTTAAGCCTTGGAGTCATTTTCTCACTGAGGGTTTCACATAGGTGCACCTTATCTCCCTGCTGGAGCCAGAGTGTGAAGGTGTGTACCTTGCAGAGTGGGAAAGGGCACAGCTTTCAGTTGCTGCTCAGCTCAGTCTGCCAAAGCGGAGACTGAGGGAGCCATTTGGAGCTGTTGCTGGCCAGGGAGGTGCTTGTGTTGCTCCAACACGGCTGCTGAGAACCCTGAGCACAATCCATGCTGCAGGAGAGGGGCGGTTAAACATAGGTGACCCTGTGAGCAGGTGGCTGGAGGGAGGCTGACCTCCCACACAGAAAAACTTGGGAAAGGGTCCTTTTACTTGGTTTTGTTCCTACTCCTTCAGCACCGAGCCAGGTCTAGCTGAGGACTGTCTCCAAACATTTCTCTGCATTGCTTTGTTCCACATCTGCTGTGCAGAAATTATGATGTGGGTAGGCTCTACTCTCATAACAAATACCACGTCCCTTGTGCTTATATAAAACTGTTCTCTCTTTAAGCCTAGAATCTTCAGTTATAGAGCCACATAGTCTTTAAAGTCCCTTTTACTAGGCAATAAAATAAAAAATTTATTAAGAAACTGCACACACAGATTTATTCAAGTGACCGAAGTGCACAGTACATTTCACAAGGAAAATATGGAACACAGTGACCTGAAAAGCTTTGTGCTGGTAGCCAGCAGATCCTCATGGCAAAACATCAGACAGAGTGGGTGTTGTTTTTTTCCCTCTGTACTGTTAATAGTTTATTACCTTTTACCATTCCTCTCCCAAGCAATATCAGAAAGAGAAAATGACGAGTCTCAGCAATTTTGAAGTGGCATCAAATTGCTATTTCTGTTACAATGGTTTCTATTAATCCTCTTTTCTGATTTTTTTTAATTTATTTCAATTTGTGTTCAAGTCATGCTCATGTGAACAGTGTTTGTTCAGAAGTTAGGGAAAGTGCTGAGCAATGATCTGTGCATAACTGCACAATCCTTCAAAGGCACTCCTATCCCTTGCCACCCATCCCCACCCCAAAGTAAGCCATGGGGAGGAAAGCTGCAATGTGCTGTTGAATGTACCCACTTGTTAAGCTGTGATACTTCAGGGACAAAACTGAAATCAGCTGCCACCCCCTTTCCCATCACATCAAGGCTGAAAGGAATTTTTCCTGGGTCTTATTGCTAATTTTTTTTTTGGTAGATGGTAGAGTGTGCAGTGAGACGGTTTCTTATCCTCTTCATCTCTTGTACCACTGTATTGTCTACATCACACTTTAACCCTGAAGAATTAATTTGCTGCTTTGCAGAGGATGTTCAGGAAATAAAGTTGGCAAAGAGTAAATGTCAAATGAATTCATCCCACCTACTTACCCAAGCAAGGTCAGAGAAGGATGAGAAAGCAATTAATTTATATGGCCTCAGAAAACTGAGCTGCCACTATAAATCATTAGTTTAATGTGTTATTTTTAATTATATTACTATAAACAACTATATTATGAAAGTAAAGGTGGTTGTAAATGCAAAGTCAAGGTATCCAAGGAGTCAAGTACCTTGGTGCATTACAAGCAGAGTTCAGCGCCTGTGTTTTGATAGAAGTCCCTCGGTTTCCACAGGACCCATTCCTTATCTCTTTCCCAACTGCCTCTCCAACTCCATTATCAATGGAAAGCGCATCATTTTGAAAGCTATCTTTTCATCGGAGCCCTGCTATCCTTTAACTGTACATTACTTACATGCTGCAATTACATTTTCATTACATCTGTGTAAGTCCACAACTATACTGCATTATGAATTCTCCCGAGGGCTGGCTGACTGATTCCCAGGAAGAATTTGTGGGTTTCTCCATACACAAGGCATGGCACTACTACACAGGCCTTTTGCAAGATCTTTCAAGCCTTCCTCCTGTGCTTCACTCATCAATTTGTGTGCCCACCATGCTCCTTTTGGTGTCATACCACAGTGAGCCTGCTGGGCTCAGGAAAGCTCTGCCCTTTGAGGTGACACACCTCAGGCTGCATCCAGAGTGGTCTTGCTGCGTGAGACATTGCACACAGCTTCCATCTTCATGTTCCCCCTTCTTCTGGCAAAATGTGGTTTCCAGAGATGTGTGCAGCATCCTGACCTCTCACAAGATAAGACTGAAGAATTCACTGTATATTTGGTTATCACCTCAAAAGGGGATAAAAAAGCAATGGCTCTATTATTTTTGGAAAGAACACCAGCTTTATATTTTTTTGGTAAAACCTTAACGTCAGTCTTGACTCATCAGCTGCTGGGTACTGACATGTACTTTTGTCTTTCCACTGTATTTTATGTGATTATCAGATTTGTCAGCCTAATGACCTTTAGGGGATATAAACCTAATTTCTAAATGACTGCTAAGTAGATGGTACTGCACACATAATTAACTGTGTCTATAACACAGGGTTCATGGTGAATTGAGTTCTGGGAGACATACCTAACCTCTGAATTATTTTTTAAAAACCTTTTAAGTAGTTAAAAAATTTTTACAAATGAAACAATCTTATAAAGATTTGGAAGGAGAAACTTTGTTGGGTTTTTCTGGTTGGTTGGTTGATTTGTTTTGTTTTGGGTTTTTTTTTCCTATCTCTTGAATAGTTTCAGTTGGAACAGAGAAGTACCACAATTTCATTTACATTAAAGAAGAGAAAGACTCCAACAAAGGAGAAAATATTTATTCATCATTTACCCCGGTGATATTTTTCAGCATCTCTTGATGATGCTTGAAAGATCTTTGACGTTTAAGCATAACCATCCTGTTCCTGTTCACTCTGCACAGCAAAGGTCTTTGAAATAACTGTCCGTAGTTGATGCATGCATTTATTTTGATGTCTCATAAATTTGCAAATCAGTGAGTCACTTCTCCACAGATAAAAGGACTACAGATACACCATCATAATCTGAGATAAACCAGGTCTATCATCTCAGACTGTAAAAATGGCAAAGTAAAGAAGTGACATCACAGCTACACTAAATTTAAGATGACTGTGCTTTAATGTAATTTGGATATGTCAGATGCTGTACCTAAGAAGTGAATAGTTTTTTGCTGACTTTCATCATTGCCAGTGTGCAGGCCTTTGTGTTTCAGAACAACTTGTAGCTGTTCTCTTTCCTCCTGTTCATGCCTCAACACTTCCTGGCTTCTGAACTCACCAGAATTCAGGAATTTTGGCACATCCAAATAAGCTTTAGAGGTTCAAGAGGGAGTCCTCTATGCAAAAAAGGATAAGACTGATTCCCCCAAAATTCATTGTATATATGTACAAAGTCATATGCATAGGGAAAGAACAACAGCAGCACATATTGATACATACAAATGTTGAAAGCAGAAAGCACACAGGAAATAAATAGATAATCATGTTATTGCACTAGATAGATATCTGCTACTCAGCTGCCTGAACCATGATAGACTGGGACGTGCTAGCTGGAAATGACTAGGCAGCACAGCAGATAGCACTGGTATGCCATTGCCTAAACTGACCATCCAAAAAAATGCATTTCAGTGCGAGAGGTCAGATAAAATGACTGAAAACTAAGGACACAGGTTATACCCCCGAGTTTTAAAAGACTTGTTTTTGGAAGTCAGAATTTTTGGAAAAGACGGTATGTAGTGTTAGTGAAACTTTCTCTGGATGGGATTGCAGTCAGACAGAAAGGTCACACAGCAGGGCTTCATGTTAAAGTCTGACTCATCTCAAAACACACATTTGATATCTGCCATGTGTAATGTAAATTTATGTACTTTATTATTGTTGTAATTTTCTAATTACTCAGGAGTCTGCAAGAGGTAAAGGAGGGGGAGCTTTTGTAAGTACACTTCTTTTATAAACTTGTTAAACAAGCAAGAGAAATAAAATAAGCCATCTTGTTCTAATCTCCCTAAGCAAAGCAACACATTCATGTTGGAAAACAAACAGAAAACTACTTCAAACTAATCACTTAAGAAACTCAGAGAACAAATTGAATTTCAATTGCAAAAGTATTTTTTCTAGCATTGCTTTAATTTGGAAGGCAAGAAATGAATAAAATAAATGAAGGCAAGAGTTTATGTTTGG
This sequence comes from Coracopsis vasa, assembly GCA_026283785.1. Classification (NCBI taxonomy): domain Eukaryota; kingdom Metazoa; phylum Chordata; class Aves; order Psittaciformes; family Psittacidae; genus Coracopsis; species Coracopsis vasa. The sequence continues at coordinate 21,515 of JANHGB010004266.1, read as the reverse complement.
AAATACCCCTTAATATCTCAGACAAAATTGAGGACATGTTGTAACAATTCTCTTGTTGTACAGAGCAACTGTATATCTTATCTATAATCCATGATTTTTTGATTTTTTCAGTAAATTAGGTTTTAAAAAGCAAATTTGTCTTTTTTTTTTTTCCTTTCCAATAGGTATAGAAAAGCTATTCAAGCTGAAGAAGATCATATAGCCAAGTCCACGTGCTTGATGGAATTCAGAGGAAGGCCATGAAAGCAGAGCAAGGATTGAAGAATATAATATTTTTTGGCTTCTTGAAAAGAAGGTTAAGAAATGATTTGGATCCTACTCTGTAAGTAGAATCCATTTCCCAAGGATTACATAGGATTTTTCACCATAATTAACAGAGGCTTAACAAAATACTATTGCTAGTTGTTATAGATCAGAAATTCAGCCTAGAAATACAGAATAAGACAAGAATGATGAATTTTCCACCACTTATCCTTTAAAATAAGGTCAGATTTTTCTGGAATACTCTTTTTGTGGAGGAAGTTCTGTGTTTAATATGTATCCACACACATATGTGTGTGCAGGTTACCTGAGGTTAAATAATACTTGTTAAACTCTGCTAAAAACATGTTTCTAAGCTTTGGCCATTGATACAACTTACACCAGTTGTTAGAATGGGGGGCTGGGAAAATTCCTTCCTCAGATCTGAGATCTCAGGGTACTTTTGTTTTCCTCTGTGATTCATCTGTGACGAGCAAAGCACAGTTTACTTGTTGTTTAGATGTCCTAGATTAATAGCACCCTAAGCATTCATATTGTCACCCAGTAGCACACACTTCTTCATCCTAGTGACTGCATTTTTTTCCTATGTAAGTCATTAAAAAAGAATATTTGTACAAAACTTAATGACTTAAAATTATATAGGTCATAGTAGAAGATGTAGTATTCCCTCATGGATATAAACAGTGTGTAGTGAAACATTTCTATGTGTTGTACTGAACAAGTATCAGGCAGATTTGAGTAATAAGGTTAAGAAATGCCTTATGGCATATTTTTAAGGGGCAGCATGACATTTATAGTTAAACAAAGCCAGAACAAATATTTTTAAATTCAATGTACATGAAGAGAAAATATAAAAATAAATGAGGGTATACTGACCCACCATATGTTGCTGTTTTCATTGAATAAGCTACCTTGAAAAAGAATGGGAAGATTTACAGAACCAGCCATACTCACACACCAGTGACATCTTAAAATAAGTAGGTGTAGCTAAATAATAACCACTGCTCGGCCTCAAAGTAGAGTATTTGTCATTGTGCCCTAGTTCCAGTAAATCATGTTTAGGCATCACCTACTCCTAACACATTATTACTCCCAAAAAATATATTTGCTATCCTGTCTAATCATTAGCCAAGAGTCCTTGCTCTCCTATCAAATATTTTATAAAATATAATAGAATGAACTAGAAATGATAGGGTACCTGAGAAACTTTTAGAAACTTTTATTACTCTGAGGGATGTGATTAATTTAAAGCACATACTTTTAAAACAGACAAAGCATTTGCATACGGCCAAAACCAACATTGCACTTGTGAAGTTTTGTATTAACATAGACAAAATCTTTGTTTAGAGTCATCTAAACATTCAATTGGCTGAGCACATCTGGCAGGAATAGCACATTATGTAGCAAACACTGAACATCTGAGAGGCAGCACAGCATTAGCTGTGAACAGGGGATGGTGCTGTTACTGAAACCAGTGTCAGAACTTAGGCTGAAAGAAGCCCCTGATGGTGAATCTCTTATTTGAAATAATCCCTGTAGGTCCTTAACAGGAAAGTTTATGCCTTTGTTATGATCCTGTTCAGGCACAGCAAAACCTATGGACGGCACCTAGGTAATGGGTTAACTCTCTCCTCATTCTTTTCTCTTGAGAGAATTGTTCATATGACCAGCCACAAGGTGTCTACTACAGGAACACCCTATGGGCAAACATTTTGGGTAAACTGAATTACCTCCAAGTTACACTGGCTGTTTGACTCTAATAATCTCCATCACCTACTAGGGGAGCTTAGCCACCTTGTTTATCTGCAGACACCTACTTGAGTACACTCACATCTTGGTATTTTGATAACAAAATGAACCCCACCCATGCAGTTCAGTTAAAGCAGAACCAGAGTCTTATTATAACCTCAAGAGGCACTCAAAGAGGTTTGGATAAAATGCACAGTACAGAAGCTGTCTAAAGCCTTTAGGTTTCTAAAGGGTGGAAGAGGATGCGCAGGGTGTCAGGCAGGACACGAAAGAATTAACAAGCTGGTGTGTGCGTTAAACTGTCAGCCTCCAAAAATGCAAAGCAAAAAAGCAGTTAGCACTATCTAGCAGCTATTTGCAATGGATACAATCTGCGTTTAGACTGTTCATCAGGAGGAAAAGAAACTACATTCTACCATAATTCAGCAGTTTGGGCTGGGCTGTATGTAGAGATGTATGTATGGTATCAGGCTGGTTTGTGAGCTGCTCAGTTCCTTTAATAACAAGACTGACAAATAAACCTCCTGCCTACTGTTGGGACATCTGACTTAACAAACCACTTCGCTTTCCACAGCCTCAGCTTTTGATAATTCCATTATTTTCATTTCCTTCCGCATGACTTTCATCACTTCTACTCCAGGGTAAGGATTACACCACTATTTACCTTATCATCATTACAGTAATTTAGAAACCCTTTCTGTAGCACAGGGACAGCATCTGCTCCCTACAGTTCTTCTTCCTCTGCTACACTAGCCCAGATTATTTCTTACAGTGTCCAGTACAGTTTAACTGGACAACATCCTGTATTTATAGGAATTCACCTACTGACCATTGGTTCCACCCTGTGTTTGATTATTTATACAGAATGATAAATGACCTGCTTTACATGTGTGTTAGGTCGCTTGCCAGTCTCCCCCTCTGCTGTTTAGCTCCCACACTGAGAAAAGCTGTTAGTGATAATTCATGATATGTTTTCCTGGTGACTGTTCAGTGCTAACTACAAACACATGGCATTTTGCCCAGCATTTAAAATATTTTGCTGCTGAGCCAGTCCATCAAGGGATCTTTGCCCCGGTCTACAGACATACCAGATAGAAGAGCACATAATTAATGGCAAATAACCTCTTTGGCTGGTGAGTAGCAGAACGGCCCTATACACCAGTATACCTACCCTATCTCACCAGCCATTGTGGTGAATTTCAGGAGCAGAAGTTGCATGCAGTCCCAATGGCTGCTTGGCTGTCCACCAGCAACACCAATTCCCTACTGCCAAGGCGAGCTGTGCTGTCTACATCTGTTGGTTGTATGCCATAGCTGTTAGTCCCTGAAGATTCTTTACTGTCCTGCACAAGAGGCACAGCTCTTACAAGATGCCCAACTGCAAAATACTTGAGTTCTTCCCATATTTGCTTTTCATCAGCTGCTGTCTACAAGTTCAGATGTTCTCTGACTGAGCTTGAAGCAGCACAGCTTTTTATAAGGTGTTTCACCCACTTTGAGCAGAACTATGAAAAAGGTTTTCATAATCTTTTACTTGAATTTAATGCCACATTTTTTCAAGTTCTTATGAGGACTTTTGTTAAAAATCCCTCACAGGATGGTTTTGTGCTGAAAACCCTAACAGAAATAACTTCATGTAAAGCTGAAAGCACTATGCTCCAACTCAGCTACAGTCAAATCCTCCCTTATGTAATGTTGATGTTTCTCATGGTTATAATCAAACTGCAGTCTTAATCACCTACACTAATTTGATATTGATCACTAATCCCCTTTCTGCTTTGATTTTTTTCTAACTAACTGTTGCTTTTAGGAAGAACTGGTGAAAACAGCTTATCCGACTGATCTAATGAATTATAGAATCATAGAATAATCAGGGTTGGAAAGGACCTTAGGATCATCTAGTTCCAACCCCCCTGTCATGGGCAGGGACACCTCACACTAAACCATGTCACCCAAGGCTCTGTCCAACCTGGAAGACAGAATTCTTTCTGTCTTCAGAACATAATTTACCACAGGGAAAAAAAGCACAAGTAGAGCTAGATGGAACATGAATGCCTGTATGAACACTGCATTTAAAAACAACAACAAAACTACAGCAGGTTTCCAAAGTCAGTTTAAGCACCTACGAAACCTAACTCTGGACTAAGTACCATCAGAAGTCTGAGCCTGAGTCAGATCTAAATCCTATAAAGAAGTTCTGGACATACCACAGATAAAAACTACAGAGCAAAAAGATTTATTCTGTTTAACCTTCCACTGTCAGTGTTTAAAAAAATAAAGAAAAAAAACTAAAAACTAATATTCCTGACAGAAAACTCACTAAAACCAAGTACAAGTTTTTAATAGTCTTCTCTGAAAGGAAAGAAAAAAAAAAAACACAAAGTAGAAGGAGGAATGTAATGCTGGGAAAGAAATTAATTACTGAGACGTGTCAGGATACAGGTACATCCAAAATACAAGGTATTTACGCATGAATAGAAAGCTTAAATAGACTTTTCAGTATCTTTTCTACTCATCAATGCAATCATAACTGAAAGAAAAACATCCCTAAATATGTTTTTTTCATGCCATACAACTTACAAGACACATTTGGAAAGAAGCAAGTATCGGTGTGCTTCAAAAATTATTATCTTCTGCTGTCCCCTAGTGGCACTGGAACTTGTTTCACAAAATTGATCAAAGAATATTTTTACCTGTAGGCTTCACAGGCTACAGAACAGAAGGCATCAACAGAAATTAAAAATCAGAAGAAATTAGTTTTGAAGACACTTGCTACAAGCAGGTCTTTTACTTTGAATTTATGAAAGTAAAAACCTTAGGTAAACACTGTGATCCAGTATTTTAGATTACAGACTTTCCTAAGATATTGTGTGACAAAAAAAGAACCAAAATACTTATGGGCTTAGCCATGACACTGCCAGCATTTTAGAAATTCTGTTACTGAACTAGTTAAGACTTTTAATGAACACTTTAACAGCAGTTGGAAGAAAGAGCTTCCAATCACTCCAACTGTAGCATATCTTTAAAAAAAATATCTTTAAAAAAGAAAAAAGAAAAGAAACAACCCCAGACCACTCAAGATGCCAATTCTGCTGTAAAGTAAAAGCATTTCTGGACAAATCCCAGATTTTCTTGTTCTTACTTTACCATAAATCAAAAAATGCAGGAGTTGCAATTTCTGTTCTTTAGCAGGATAAAATGCAAGTGGAACACTACTTAGGGAACACAGTGGTCTTATCCACTTAAAAATCAATCATTTTCTTTCATCTTAGATAAGGCTTTGAAAAACTGTAAACTGGATGTGGGAATACATCCATGATTATTAGTCAAAGTTTTTTCAGCCCCATCCACAAAATCATTTCTCTCTTGGCTTTCATATTTACTTTTGTATCACAAAATAATTTGATTCCAGAAGTAAACAGTACTTGGAATCCCAGGTTTAATTTCAGTTTAACAGTCTCTTAATTAGCTGAGAGATTTAATTTAGCTTTCATTCTATGCAATTATACACTGTCATAACCCATGAAAATTTGTCATTATTTCTAACCTCATTAATGAGGACTACTAAACTGCTGTTCAGTTCATTTTTATCAAGTTTCTATAAGAAACACAAGCTTCTCATACTAACTGTAGCTACTGAAAAACAAGTTTCCTATTCAACACTTAAAGAGTTCACCAAGAAGTACACTCTCAATTATCTACATTTAAAACTGTATTAGCATATTTACTTAAAACTATTTAATATCTCCTCTGTTTTATTTTCAAATATTTATTTCATGCTGTTAAGTTCACTAAACAAATCTCTTTCCAGGACTGCTTTACTTTGAGGACTAATGAGCCTGTATGTTTCTCCAAAATGAAAGCCCAACATAGGTATGTTGATCTTTGTATCAGATTAAGAAACAGAGATTACCCATAAAGCTTTTCCTACAGAAGGAATTTGTTTTCAGTATCAGTCACCACCCTGCAGCTCAACCAACTTGCTCAGATGTACTCCAAATTTCCTTAAGGTCTGTCTAGTGAAAAATTCACATAAAAGGATATGTGAACAACAGCCCAGTGAAGCAAAGGGCAGGCATCCTGCACAGCCCGTGGCTTACAGCACAGACTCTCAGCCCCATTTTCTGTCTGAATCTGTCCCTCAAGCTATCACAGAAGGTTGTATTTAAGAAGCTGCTGAAGATGGACACTTAAGATTGCAAGGCTACATCCTCCTCAGAGGGACATTTTAATAAAAGCATTAGGGAAAAAGGTGGGTTATTCATCTTTATGTAACTGCTTCCCCTCTCTAAACCCACTTACAATACCTCTTCTCAGTGCCTAATGAGAATCAGGAAAAGGCCTGAGGATTGTAACTCCAGGGAGATGCTTTAACCCAGCAACACAGCTCAGGAAGAGACCAAGCCTCCGAGAAACTGCCAATTAAACAGTGCCAAATATATTGTTTTCCCTTCCATGGTGACAATATGCCATAACAACAATATTACAAGCCTGTGTGGAAGCCACACAGATTTGGGAATAAATAAATATAAGTAAGAAACCCCACAAACAAACACAAACCCCCAGAATTCTAACTAAGCTTATATGCATTTCTCTCAACTGGCATGCATGAGATTATACCTAGATTTGAATTTAGCCAAATAGCTACACATAACATTTGCTGGTTTTGTTCATAAACAGTTTCGGAGGTTTTTCCAAAAGCATTTAAAAATTTATTATTTCTTTCTAATATAACAGATAAGAAAATAGAGAGCACAGAATAGAACAGGACAGAAATGTTATTAATTACAATTAAAACATGGCTAGGATTTCCACATTCTGGAAGAGAGCTGGAAGGTACACACTCCTATAACAGTCACCAAAATTCAAAGCCATCTGATCCAGGAAGACAGATTTCAAAACCCTACAGTGCAGAGTGCTGATGTCCTACTCCAAGCAACTGCTCTGTCATTAGGTTTGACAATCGCCTATATTGCACACCCTACCACAAACTAAATTATGTACAAGACAGAATGCCAAGTCTTGCATTTTGTTCTTCAGATGATTGTGTAAGGTTTTTGATCTACTGAATTACATGCAATAACAGCTCCTGTTTCTCTTAAAAATCTGCTTCAGAGATCAAGAACCAGGGTTTTCAACAGTGTATCTGGGTAACTCCCTTCTGTCATGAAGGCTTAACCACAAACATTTTAACTAAAGCTATCCCAAAGAATCTAATTTTACAAACTACTTAGGAAATTAAAAATTTAAGCTGTAATTAACATTGATTCCTTCCTTCCCAAGTTAAAATAAAGAAGAGTTATTTCCATTCTTTTGAAGAGTCTTCAATGACACAACAAAATTGGGTCCACAGTCTAAAGCCTAATTTATCTATAAAAGATGGTGGCAATACAAGCTTTTCCACTCACAGACATGCTCAACTCAGCCTTTGAGGTAACCCTGCCAAGTACAAAAGAAGATTTTTGCTTCCTCACTATTAATCTTCTCTGATCAGATTAAACAACTAAGGGTATATTTTCTGGCTCCTGTAATGTGTCCCTGAAGCTTCACCAAGAAGTGATTAAGCCAAACCATTACTCTTACGTAATTAAAAGGGTCTTCTGGTGATAACAGCCTGCCTTTCTTTCCAAATTATATCTTGATTTTTTTTCAAATGAGTCTTTACCCAATTATCTGTCCTTACAGTGATAAAGTTTTAAACATTAAAATATTTACGAAAAGTGAAAACAAACCTGGCTGTTCTTCCTACTCTGTGGATGTATGTGTTTGCATCTTCTGGACAATCAAACTGAATAACCCAGTTCACTGCTGGAAAATCTGTATAAAGAAAAACAACAAGACAAAATTTAAGCTCTCTATACTCAAAATCCTACTCAAGAGCATCATATTACATTGAAGTATTAATTCCTGCAACAACCATCACTTAGATCAATTTACAAACACTGGGTGCAACCTCTGAAATGAAAATTAATTGCATGTATTAGCGTATCATAAACAGTCATTCTCTTCAAAGAAAGCTAAAATTAATGCTGTCTTCATTTCCTAAATTATGACAGTGCACTGAATGGAACATAATTTCACACTTGACAAGAACAGACATGCTTTTTGTCACACAGATGATAAAACACCATTATATTTAATAATTAAATAACAATATCTGACCCACTTTTCACCTACAGGATTATTATTCTACACCACTGGGTTAGACGTGGCGAGACAGCGCTACCTCAGCTGTCCACATACAAAAATACCATAGCCCCTCTCAAAGACAGGAAAGTGTACCAAAGCCTCACAAACGCGTCAACATTGAATATGAAGGATATCATTAATAAGAATTTTCTATCTGCTGCACCTCACCCCGGAGCACTGTGCTCTGCACTGGAGTAAGTTTGTGTTACTTCCCAACCAAGCCTGCAGCCACGCTGTAGTCCCCTATGGTACCTAAACTCTAAACCCAAATAACCCCACTCACAATAGATCCTCACCAGTGAGATTTCAGCAGTGTAGAAACTATGAGAAACAGTTTCCATTTCTGCCTTCAGTTTCTAGAGCACCTTCCTTCCCTCCATAGATTACTGATGGCAAAACCTTACATTTGGACAACACGGTTTGCTATCTGAAAGAAGACTGCACAGACTCCTGAAAACAGTCTTGTGTCATACCTCAATGCCTCCAAGTACTAAGGAAAAAAAAAATAAAAAAAAGGAAGGAAAAAAAAAGTCCAAAGTATCCACTAAGAATATAAAGAACTAATAAGAATTCAGAAGGTACTGACCAGAGGAAGAAACTCAAGCCAAAACAGGTCCTAAAAATACTCTTGCTTTTTCTCCTCATCTGTTTTTCCCACCTCCTTAAGAATACATTCCTATAACATCATTCACAGTTCAGACATTAAAATTTCTTCAGGTTTTCATTTCCACACACTGGTAGGTTAGTAATTTTTCATATCCTTTGGAACAGCCCCCAGGATACCGGCACATAAGAAATATTTAAAACTGCTGAAACCTTGCCTTACGGCATGTAGTAAGTAAATACATCACTATGAACATTTTCCCTTGTTCCAGATACTTGTCACAGAACATGGCTAGAACAACTAGATCGTCTACAGACTTAAATAAAAAAAGATAGCTACCACTGACTATCTTACTAAAAGAAGTAATTTCAAGACTATGTAGGTCTTTTTTGACAAAAAGAAAAAATAAACAAATGAAGTGGGCCTCTTAGTAAAGAAACAGCAAAACTCTTTAAGAAGCGAATCTCTTGTGAGACACCCTGATGAGCTCTTCAGCAAACTACAGCTTCATGTTTTACAAATCAAGTTGGCCTTCAGAGCATAAGGTCTGATAAAGATCTCAATAGAGTCAGATCATCACTTTGTGAAAGCTATTGCTTCTGTGGGTACATACCCAGACCACGAGCTGCAATATCCGTAGCAAAAAGTACTGCTGCTTTTTTCCGAACAAAACAAGTGTAGACTTCCATTCTCTTCATCTGCTGCTGCTTGCCATGGAGTGCCAGTACAGGAAGACCAGGCTGAAGCTTACAGAACACTCGGAATAGATATTGAACCTATCCAACAAACCAAGGAAAAATAAAATTTACCATGCAATGTTAAACTTGCTAAGATTGTATCCAGTATCTAGCAACTGACTTAGCACATCAAATGAAATACATTTTTCTCCACCCTGGAGACCAGAGATGCTATGGAGGAAGGAGGGAAATAGTCATACCTCTTTACAGCTTGCAAAAAACACAATGCTCTTCTTTTTCAAGTGACTTCTCAGGAAAGAGTATAACATGTTTACTTTCTGCTGCAGCTCACAAACAACGTAGTTTTGATCTAAAGTCGCTGGGGTACTAAAAAAAAATAAATACATTCAGATATCGTTAGTTGCCAAAACATCCAAATGAGAAAGAAGGGAAGAGACTGTACAGCCATACAGTACCTATAGAGCCGCCTGACCTTTCTTTTATGTCAAAGGTGTCTGACAAATACCCAGAAAAAGCAGAAAAGGAGTCAGGATGGAAAGTTCTGCCACTTTGAGGAACAAGTCTTAGCAGCACCACTACAAAGCTACTCTTGAAAGAAAAATCAATTCCCTCACTAAAAGCCAATGAGGAAGGGTGGACAGCTTTTGACATTACTTCTAAATTCATTTACTACTAGCAAGCCGAACTCTTTCCACGGCTAAGCAGCAACATTCAGATTGCCTTGACTTAAAATGCAGTTTTGTCCATTAGTCCTATTAAAGCATCATTTGTGCTTAAGGCAATGTCAAAGCACAGTTTAATCACATACAAAAAAAAAAAAAAAGAAAAGAAAAAAGAGCGCTGATATACTTCTACTGACGACACCGACATGCAAAGTAACCTTTTAAAGATCTCAGCTGTCATCTTAACTCTCCATTCTTTAGAAAATAAGGGCTTTTTATTTTATCTGTCATATTTGCCCTAGAAATACATAAAAAGGCTCATCTCTACAGTCCCTCTGCTTCATCCTAAACAGTTTTCAAAATCACTTTACTAAGGATGGCCACTTGGGAGGATGAAATCACAAGACACTGCTCCAGTTTCTATTCTACTGTTGAATTCGAATCATGCCACAGCACCTTTCACTTTGTAAATCTTTCAGAGAAAAGTGTTTTCATAAGACAATAACCTGCTACACACTTAGGCAGTAAATTCTAAAACAAATACTTTTTTTTTTATTTAGCTTATTATCTAATTGCACTCCCCCATATACTTAAAAAAATTAAATATACTTTAAAATAGTCTTCACAAAAAATGTGAGATCTGAGAAACAGATGTATAGTCAGTCCTCAAAATGAAGACTACATACTACTATTGCACACCCTCTTCTGCACACCCTCTTCTGATAAGAGGATATTAACCACACTTTTTTTTTTTAGCAATCATGCTTATTTAAGATGCCTTTGATAGTACTACTGATTAAAAAAAAATGGTATTTGCAGTACAATGCAGAGATAATCAAATCAAATAAACTGTCTCAAGATTCAACCTGGTTCTGCTGTTCATTTTGCTGTTTGCATTTCTCGTTTGCTCTTGGGAAAGCCATGTATATCACTGTGCTTCACCTTCCTGCATTTTACATATGGAAATATATGCATATATCATAGAAGAGTAGAAAAATAATCTTACATGTTCAGAAGCAATTCTACACCTAGATGACTGAGCCCACAGGAATGCAAAGCATTAAATTATATTCTTCACTTAGACTTCAAAAGAAAAAAATATGACAAAAAGCAACATGTAAGTTTTTCATTTAGTGACGTATTAGACTTTTTGAGCTTGGCAGACCACTTCTAGCAAAGGCCTCCTATTCTGATCCAAATTATATACCATGACAGATTTATTTCGTGTGCACAGAGCTGGAGTCCTCAACATGCCCAGCAAACCCAGCACATAAGGAAGGCACAAGACTCGACATGAATTAATGCATTTCCTTGGATAGCCAGATTTATCAAGAGCACACAGAACTGTACTTGTGCAACACGTGGTTGCTCTGGACAGTAAGTATGCATATGCAGGAGGCAAGAAAGCCATACAACAAAAAAAAGAGCAATTCAGAAATGAGTGCTGCTAGAGCCAGGACACTACTCCATTCAGGCTATAACCCACTCTGGAGCTTGCTTCCAGTCTGAGAAGCTGTCTGAGGAGCCACAACATAAGTGGAGGTTCAGCCTCCCTGTAACAATTCAGCCAGAAATAGCACCCTCTTATGTGTAAACTCCTTGTTTTCAGAAAGGCACACAACGGGACCAGACACTGCAGGAAGGAGGAAGACACAGATCATAACTTCTGACTTAGGAAACTGACAGTCAGAGAAGCAGTTATGTAGGATCACCACTTGTTTAATCCCACCAGGAAACATACCTGAATTTGGCTTTCTCATGAACCCAAACATATTCCGGATCCTTCAGACTCAGCCGTGCAAGATCCTTCACTGATTTTGTTTGTGTTGCAGAAAAAAGCAAGGTCTGGCGTTTCTTAGGTAGATTTTCAATGATTGCATTCATTGTATCAGCAAACCCCATGTCTAGAATTCTATCAGCTTCATCAAGAACTGAATTGAGAGAGATGAGAAAATCTGGGTTGAGCTTTATTCATTTGACAAAAAAAATAATACATTAAATTCATATAGTACAAAATTTTATGCCTATTTGAACTACAGAGATTAACTCTAACAGGATTCTCTTTGTTTATTCATGCATTCCATAAAATGTTTTTTAAAAAAGACAGCAATAAAAATCAAAGCATTTCCCATAATCTATGCACTACAGCCCTCAGTTTCACACACTTTCACAAATTGATGCATAAAAGATAAGCATTTCGAGTAAACAGTTTAGTAATTTGCATACAGACTGTAAATTACAAACTCCCTGTTCTATTAGTGAAACAGAAGCATGGAATATAAAACAGTGCTATAGCATTCATGACAAAGCAAAACAGACTCTCCTGTAACTAAACTGAATTTACCACTGAAACACAGGGTATAAACAGAGTAGCTCAGAAACAAAACTTTAAGAAAAGAGCCTACATTTAATGCAATTCTTGTCTAACTGCCATGAATTGTATTAAGTGTAGCAAGCATAATTTCACATTTTATCAGCTTCATTAGCTTCTTAATTGCTTCCAAGTTCCTCAAGCTATGCTAAAGATTAGGCAGTTCTAAGTGGCAGGCAAACCATTTCATTACACTGATTTTTTTATTCACGTTAGAACGATGAAAAGAAACAATGCTAATAATGCTAATAAAACAATGAAAGGAGCAGCAATCTGTCTTAACATTCAGAGGAAAGAGTTTTTTAGAACTGGCCCAAAATACACACATTGCAATAGGCATTCCATATAGTTAATTATGTCAGGAAAACCACGAGAGCCATAGCCACAAAGGAGACGCCAGCACTAGCCAAGGCCTATCTAAAGGATTATGTGGGACACTACATTTAGTTTTGGGTTCCTTACTAACTCACCTGCTTGTTCTTATCATTCTAATGATGATGATACCGTTTCAGATATCATGAAACATGCTCAGCAACTGCTTCAGAGAAAGTACATGTAAAAACAGGGGTTTGTTGTCTTCTATTTGAATTTGTAGACATGTGAACTTAAAAGCCATTTCATTTACATACCATGACTAGGATAAAATTTTACCCAAAGTGCTCCACACAATTATGAACTGTTACAAAATATTTCTGACTACTTTCAAGTACTCAAAAAGACTTACTCAACATTTGCAGATCAGATGCATAGAAATAGGAAGTTTCATCCATGTGCTGCAAAAGCCGTCCTGGAGTACAAATTAGCATATTTATGTGGTGGATTCTTTCAGACTCTTCTTTCAGATCCTGAAAAGGAGTTAAACCAGCTTAGCCCCTGTTGTTCACACTAGAAGCCCAGTACCAGAGATGGTCAGGTCAGCTTAACTTCTTTATAGTTTTCAGAAAGAATGGTCAAGCCTTGCTCTTTCTATAGGTATCACAATTTTTTCAGCATGCTCACATCCGTGGCTTGAGCAAGAAGTATTTCAGAATGATCTAAATTAACAGGATAGTCCTGGAAGGCTCGGCAAGAAGGTCCATCCAGTCATGTAACCTGGAAACACTTAGCTACACAAAAGCTTCAAAAGACACAGGGTAGACAGACAGTCAAAACGAGCAGGTGGACAATAGTTTCCCATTAACTCCTCTCTTCCCCGACTTTTCATTCCCAGGATTTCCTCCCTAAACTAGCACTTAATATAGTGCTCATTTATGCTTCCATACAGCAAGCTCCAAGAGAGGACACACCTTTCCTCCAATGATAAGGCCAGCTGAGAACTCATGATTCTTTCCCACTTTACGCAGAACCTTGAAGGTCTGATATGCCAGCTCCCGGGTAGGCGATATTATCAAAACTCCCAATCCATCAGCTGAAGTCCACTGATGGCGATACAGGAGTTCCAAAGCCTGGAAAAAAAAATTACCATATTCCCATTATAAAAATCTCAGAAGAAAAATATGTAATAACAGATTTGTAACAAAAATATCATTAAAAACTATAAAGCCACACTAATTAATGACTTAAAGAAAACATCAGTATACACTTCACATGGTTTAATTATATATCAATCCTAACTGATGGCAATACATGCTGTAGCAAAGTTCCCCAGTGTCAATCTATGACAGACAGTAATGGGTTGTAAATCATAAGCATTTTACGGCACAATTAATTCTGCTCTGCTAAATTCTAGAAATTAAGTCTTGATCATTTATACAAGAATAGAAATCAGTGTAGAAAAATCACTGTTCTTATCATCCTAAGGAACAATAATTCATTCATGATTCATTGCATGCTCAAAGTTTTGCAGAAACCAGAAACAGAATGAGCAACTAGAAGAAAGTCAACTATTGCAGCTTTAATTCTGGTTATAGACTTTAAGCAGTACTATCCACATACGCTATAAACAGATCATTCCAACTGAAGCTGCCATACACCTCAGACCACAATTATTCCTCCTCTTATGAATTCACACTGCAGAAACACTGTCTTAGTCAGCTAATCCTTGCACAAAGATTTCATAGGTATGAATACCTACAGCATCCTGAAATACTGAAGGCTGTTAAACAATTGTACAATTACCACATTCGTTCCCTAAAAGTGTTTTAAAATAAGGTTTGTAAAAAAAAGTACTTCTAGAGTATCTAATGGAGCTCTCCCATTTTTGTTTCACGAGACCATCTTGTGAAGCTATGTTTTTTTTATTCTTTACTAATAAAAAATCTTTAAAAAGTATTTAAGCAGAAATCTTCTCAATGACAGAGGGTATTCAAAGCACCTGTTACTGGTCCCACGGTCACTGACAGAATAGGCTCCAAAGAAATTTATGCTCACAAAAATGCAAGCAACGATTAAACAAAAATACAGAATCAAAATAACTTTTTTTTTTCCCTTTATCTAATCATAATATGATGCAGTTTGTATCCACAGCACCATGTTTTTTGAGTAAAACCGTCAACCATATATTACCCATGACAGGGATCTTCATCCTATTTTCCTGCTTGCATCTAGAAGTGATTTCTATGGAGTTCAGAAAAGACAAGAAGGAAATGGAAGTCCACAATCACTAAGCTTAAGTTTGCTACATAAGGTCCAAATCTCAAAATTTTAAATGGGTGAAAACCACTTATCTAAAAAAAAAAAGAACTCTAAGGAACTGAAGAAATTTCACCCTTTTATTTCATATACTTAAATTTTCAATTTTTTAAAGAATTGGACAACCAGAGTTGCACCAGGAAAACAGATTCCTGAGAAAAAGTAATAAAGCACTTCCTAAATCACACGGTCTACTAATGTAAGAATCAAAATGTCAGAATATTCCTTGGCTTTCCTGGAACATTTAGATTAGCTAAATTATAACTTTTCTGCTAGGATCTATTAACCTAAGTCATTTGACAACCAATACTTCACAGATAACTTGGTTTGAGTACAAATGGAAGGATGTAAATTACTTACTGGGACAATAAAAGCCAAGGTTTTGCCCGATCCAGTCTTTGCAGCTCCAAGTACATCTTTACCTTGTAAAGCCAAACCTATGGTTTGCCTCTGTATCTCTGTTACCACGCGATACTGAGCTTCCTGTAGTCCTAGCATTTGCAGTGTGTGAAGTGACAGTGGAGGAGGGGAAGACAGAAAAACCAAACAAACAAACAAAAACAATTGTTATTTTTGTCTTGCCCAGAATTCCATTCACAAAACACTGTATACGGCAATACTTGGCTAAAAATTAGTTTAAAGGAAAACAATGTTCAGATGCAGGTAAATAATATATTCATTTTTACTTAAATTGGTTTCCAAAGAAAACTTTCCTACTCACCTTTTAGGGTTTTCTTTGATAACGGGAAATCCGAAAATCTTTGAATTTCACTTGCATTTATCTGAAACAAAGTAAGTTCAATCAGTGCTTACAATCTAAGCATAACACAGAAATTAAACAGCATTCTTTAAGTTGCTGTTAACATAAATATGTAGTAGCTCAGTATAACATGATCCAAGTTAGCTCGTCAGGCAATCTATACAGGTTTTATTTAAGACAAACCACTCTTCTACTATGAACTGTTTAGTAAGTAATAAGAGATGCAGACTAATAGTGCAATTTAAAGCTCAGATCATGAAATCAAAAGAAAAATTTAGGCTGAAAGGGACCTCAGGAGGCCTCCCATTCAACTTCCTGCTCACAGCAGGTCAGCTCTGAGGTCAGATCAGGCTGCTCAGGGCTTCATGAAATCATCTTGAAATCGTTCAAGGACAAAGGCTGAACAAAGGCCTCTTCAGTCAACCTGTACTTCTGCCTGGCCATCCTCATGAGGAAAACACAATACAGCCTGAGCCTCTCTTCTGTAAACTTACTTGTCTCTCATCTCCACCTCCTTCATTATCTCCCCCCTCCAATCCCAAAGTCATCTTGGCTACAAGACTGACAAGCCCAGCTTCCCCAGCCTCTCCTCATACGGCAAGCGATCCAGCTCCCTGCATTTCAGCGGCGCAACACTGAATTTGATCCACTTTAGTGAGGTCTTTTTCTTATTGGGGGTCCAAAATTGGACGCAGTACTCTTCCAAAAAAAATAAAATAAAAATAAAAAATAAATAAATAAATAAAAAACCACAAAAAAAACCCACAAAAACCTTTTAAAAAAAAAAAAAAACACATTTTAAGAAGATACTGCAGCATGCAAGGGCTGAATTTTCTACAATGCAGCATGCAACAAGCCCCAGACACAACCTGCAATTCAACCTCATGATAAGCATTTCACATACATATATTATCTCAAAAAAATAAAAAAAACAAAAAACAACCAACAACTGGATTTCTATAGCCTTTTTCTCCAAAATTATCCCAGTCACACTAACTGCCAACAGAGATTATAACAAAATATCATGGCAAAACACATAACTAGCCAATTACTTATTATTTCTGTGTGGCTGCAACAAGCACTAAGTTTATAATCCATGAACACTAAACATAAATTCATTTTCCTGGGAAAATCCACAGAGGAGCAGTTTGGTTTTGGAGGCTACTGCAAATGGAGTAATGATAGTCATACCCTATAAAAGGGAACTTGAACCTCTTACCTCCCTTCTTTTTTAAGCATTCCTGTTTAAGAAAAGAACATTACTACACTGCAAAGTACACAGCTGTTACCTTCCTGAAACAGACACCCTCACCTGTACTTGTAACAATTGAACCCTTATGGCTTCTATTCACAAAGGCAGACTCCTTCATCTGTAAGGACCACATGCAAACACTGCTTACAGCCTCCCTACAGCCTTACTAGAGCCATGTCCCTTTCTCACCTATATTTTCAGATCCCTTGAAGCAATGAGGATAAAGTGTATTCCAGCTGTTGTATGGTATCAGTCATCACAAAATCAGGTAAATGTTCTGCAGGGTAAAGACCTGGTAAACAAATGCTTCCAAAAATAGCTCAAAATAAACACATTTCTCCTCCACTTCACATTTCCATTTTGACCCTACAGTGCTAGCACCAAGATTCTTTTCTTCAGGTTATGTGATTAAAGATTAATGACTGGGATCTCAAAGACCCCAGAAGAACCAGTGGAAGAATGCTGGGGAAGAAACCCCCTTAACGTGATCGCTGCACATACAGTTAAAGCCCCTAACTTAGCTGCTCCCTGGGACCACTGGTGGAGAGCTGTCATGGCTCTTGGGTGAACCCACAGAGGTACTAGTGGGGCTACCCCCTCCCCAGAAGGCCCTGCTGACCTTTAGTACCCTACAGGGTACAAAAAAATACTGGAAAAGTAGTTCATTGTTCTGACACCTACTAATTACTTCTCTGTATGCATCTACCTCTACAGCATGCTTGAGAACTGTTGATTACACACACACACATGACTCTCAAGAGCATGTGTCTGCGTCCATGAGTTGCTTCAATGACTTACAAAAATGTTGAGCTGTCAAGTAAAGATCTTACAAAAAATGTAATACTTTCAAGTCTGTTCTAGTAGATCATTACAAGATGTGAAGAGTTTCCACTCGCAAAGTTCACAACAACCAATGGCAGCAGGACAGAAAAATCACAGAACTCAAAGAAATAAGACTACCTATAAAACCTGAACAGATGAAGAGGAAGGCAGGCTACAGAGCTCTGAATACATACTGAGTAGCATCCATCAACTGAGATTTCCAAATGTCAAATTTGGAGCTTACACAACCCCGCATTTGAAAACTGATGGTTTATACCTAGATCACACCAGCAGTCTAGTTCTCTCTGGTAAAATCAACAAGAGTAATTTAATGCATGCATTTCAACTCTAGATAAAAGGCAGTAACACCCTTATTAAAACCCAGTTTTGACTTATTTCACATAAAGCTCTTGCAAGGTAGATTTCAAACTTTCACTGTATCCTGGCAGACAATTAAACTTTCATAAACATTACTCAGAAATCTTACAGGTGAATTATTTTTGTAAAAGCTACTTGTGCTGAGATGTACATATTTTAAGCTAATATATTTCGGGGAGGGGGGTGAAACTCCTATCAGAAATCACCATAAAAAAGTCTGTTTTTTTTTTACTTTCACAAACTGGAGTTTCTGACAACAATTTCCAAATTCAGTTAATAATGTTGAAGATATTATATATCACATGCAATATCCCTGACAAAGTTACCACCCCTGCTAATCTGCTGAGAATCTGTACTTGTGAGCTCTTCCTAATCTGCTCTAGGTGAGAGCAGCCAGCTACTTTCAAATACTTCAAATGGTATTCTGATCTAACTTAATTAATTTGACATAAAGCAGACTAGAAAGAGTTTACACAAACCACTCCCCAGCACATCAGTTAGGCCTTTAATGCTTTTCATGAACGCAACTAGATGGAGAAGACAATGTTCATCACAACTTTACAGTTAGGCAACAAAGTCACTGTATCAACAGACAACAGACAACCTATGAACACGTAACACAGAAAATGGTACCAAGATTTGGACACTGAAATTAGGTTTCATGTTTTCCATCTATGCTGTCACACATTCGCAACCACAGGTCAAGAAACAACAACAAAATCATTGCCAAAGTACCTTGGTTATCTCTTCATTATTGTCTAATTTTGCCTTATTTATCCATTGCAGTCATTCTCACACTGGAAATCATAGACAATATACTCTAAGAGGGAGGGGAAGGCAGATACTCTTGTGTTCAGAAGCCACACTACCCCTGCTCCATGCCACATGCAAGATGACAGAAGCACATGAAGACCTAACTCACATGCTGCCTGTGTGCTAGATCCCAGTCAGTGCTGCTCACACTTGAAGAGCTTTCTCATTTCCTGCCTCATGCAAAACCCACTGAAGACCCCTGAAGATCTAAGCACATAGCACTTCCTGACACTCCCCACTCCTGCTATAACCAGTCCAGGCTAATACAGCAGAAATGCAGGAGACCAAGTGTAAAATTTTGTCAGGAACCAGAAAAGGAGATATTAGGAACTGAAGATAGGAAGCTAGGTAGGCATCTACCTGATGTTCACAGGCAGGAGACTCCTGGAGCTAGAGCACAGCAAAACCCCATAAGAGTTGAGACCAGTAATCCCCAAAACTATCCTAACACAAACATGTTTACCCTGTCTTCATTCCAATTGATACATGCCTCACCGCTACCAGCTTCTCCTCTTCAGACTCTATAA
Source organism: Coracopsis vasa (assembly GCA_026283785.1). Taxonomy (NCBI): domain Eukaryota; kingdom Metazoa; phylum Chordata; class Aves; order Psittaciformes; family Psittacidae; genus Coracopsis; species Coracopsis vasa. Next base: position 1,798 of record JANHGB010004266.1, on the reverse strand, counting down.
ATACACACTAACAGAGCCTCCCACTACCCAATCCTTACCTACACTGCCCCAAGCTCCTCAAAGAGTTATCACCCACATCCCAGAAACAGATGCATGTGCAGACATACATATTGGTGACACAGAAGCCAATGATTGTGCAAAGCTTCAGAATACTAACTTGCTCAATCTTAGCCAAAGAAGCTCTTATGATGTCTTCATGGCAACAGACGTTTCTTCTATACCTCTTGTCATTACTTTCTGCCCAATCAAATTACAACCACCACAAAGTCCCTACTACCAGCTCTGCCGAGTGCTGCACACCCAAGTACAACCGGCATGCTTCTCCAGCAATAGCTGCAAGTTCAGTGAAAGTTGGCAGGACATCGAGCAACACCACAAGCAGAGCACACCGAAGCCGTTATTCATAATTACAGTACTTTCCACTAACCAGTACATCTCAAAAGCTGGACATCTCCCAGAGGAATTCAAGGGAATCCGGGTGACAAAAGCAACTCCACTGACTCTGGCTCTAACATTCAAATACCTATTTCCTGATTTAGGGTGAACAACACTCTCTTCTAGTGTTGATGTAGGGGAGTCAAGCTGTTTTGCAACGCTACTGCTTACTCATAGTAACATAGAACGCTTGTTCTCAGTGTTTATCATGACTGTCAGGACAGGGTAGGAGGACCAAGGCCACTGATAAGAAGAAGACTCGTTTACCTCATCTTGAGACCCTCACTCACGATCACCAGGAGGCACCATGCAAGCCAAAGAACGCGGGGATAGGTCCTGAATATGTATAGGCGTGTTGCGTAACCTACTGCTACGGGTATAAATGTAAGAGAAAACCATGCCGAAGTTGCACATGCCTTTGGAGGAGCGATCCCCCATGTGCCTCAGCACTGAATAAAGCGTACCTACTTTACAACTTTAACGAGTTGTGGAGTCTATCCGCACATCAGTGTGATGTTTGCCTCTTGCATCTTCTGTGGAAACAAATGTGTCCCATCTCCAACAGCAAGACACAGAATCATGGAATGGTTTGGGCTGGAAAGGACCTTATGATCATCTAGTTCCAACCCCCTGCCATGGGCAGCGACACTTTCCACTAGACCAGGTTGCTCAAGGCCCTGTCCTCCAACCTGGCCTTGAACACTGCCAGGGATGGAGTATTCACAACTTCCTTGGGCAATTCATTCCAGTGCCTCACCACTCTCGGTAAAGAATTTCTTTCTTCTTTATATCTAACCTAAACGTCCCCTGTTTCAGTTTGTCCCTTGTCCTATCACTACAGTCCCTGATGAAGTGTCCCTCTCTGGCATCCCTGTAGGCCCCCTTCAGATAGTGGAAGGCCAAGTGCCACTGGTTATAACCATTCTCACCATCTGCCTTAGCCTCCTCCTCATTGTGCTCTCAGCCTCTCACTCGCCCCGAGGGTCTCACTACCCCTGGCTGCACAGTCACCTCCACTAGAACCACTGGGGCTGCGGTTACTGCCCTCTCCAACTCTGCCTGGTCTGAAAAAGGAAAGGAATGGAGAATTACCCCTGCCTCATGAAGGTGAAAGCTTTTCTGCCCGCCACACATCAGTGTTGCCTACGGGCACCGCTTATACCCAGAGGAATAGCGCTCTCAACTACGGGTGCTCTCCAACCCTGCCCAGGACCTCTAGATCCCTTCTCCTCCTCCTCCTCACAGCCCTATCCCCAAACACACCACACGAGAAGTTTTTCTCCCACCGCCACGCAAAGACCCTCGCTTCCATCCCGGCCGAGCACCGCCCGCCCCTGCCGTACCTCAGGGTAGCGCTGCACCA